>JABSTQ010010812.1:0-295243 GCA_013358835.2 Ixodes persulcatus | reverse complement strand
ACGCGGGGAGGGAGGGGGGTACACGTCACATAGCCGGGTTTTGAAGCATAAAACATACGACTGACAGGGCCTCTGAGAGCAAGCAGAATTTTCGGAAGCATTTGAGAGAACCAAATCTGCTTCCTTCAAATTCTCTGATATTTTTCCAAGAGAAGACATCAGCTTAACGTCCAAACAATATCAATTAAATGTTTGTAACAAATGCATCACTGGCTTTATCATTTGTATGCCACATGTATGTAAGAGCTCATTACTGCGAACGAGAGGGCACCCGAGGGTACTATCGCAGTCATAGATAACCGTGCAGCTGATTGCGGCGCGGAAACTTGGCAAGGACATTTCACAGATGAATGCATACTGCTTCGAATGTGTCATTTTGGTAGACAGACTATTTATTAACGCCAGCAAAGATACGGTCGAAATCGGGTGAAGACAACCTATGCCCCTCCCGCACAGCCCACTACACTTATAAAGAAAAGTTTGGTGACCGCTGCATTTTAGCGTCACTCGACGGAAATCACTGCGAAGAAAAGCCGATGCCGTCACGATGTTGAGGCGCAACCTGAGGCAGACTAAGCAGACGGCATTCAACGTATGTACAATGCTAGGCCTTAGTCCCGCGTCAAACTTTCCTATGGCAAGGCTATCGCTGGATTTTCACGCTGTCGCGCAGAACCTATTGCGAATAAAAGAGGACGGGGTTACGACTTACCGACGTACACTCAGGTAAATGAAAAACCGCGTTTAAAGACAGAATAATTGCTGCAAGATACTGGAGTCATAGATATTCTGCCCGGCATCCATGTGGAAAATATTTGTTTGCAAGAACAAGATTGGTTCGCGCAGGTCGTGATGTCACGGAAACAACAGGACGCGATTGGTGGTGGAGAAATACAAGATTCCCTTTGAGGGGCATTTGCTGCTACCTTCTTGACTTGTGACCGACTGAAGGCACCAGTTGCGGACTATGCATGGTGTGCGGACTATGCACTGAGTGCAGACTACCTAAGAAATAAACTAAAAACTGAAAACTATGGTAACTTTATTCCTAATTATTCCTTGATTTTCTTGATATTTATTATTATTAGGAAATCATTTCAGTAGTAGCCAAGTTTTCTTTTTTTTTTCTTTGATCAGGTCCTCACTTTCTTTAGTTATGTATTGATTCTGTGGCTTACGTTTTTTCGTACTGCATCTTTGAGTTGACTTTGCATAAATATCTTTGAATATACTGACAATATTATCTTCTAATTTTGCTGGGTTGTGTTGTGTACTTTGGCAACAACGTTCCAGTCTACTTGTTGGATGTATTTATCGACTATTTTATTAAATATGAATGAGCTTTTGATAGCTTTATTACTGTTTTGAATTTAATCTGCTATAGCTACTGCCAGAAAATAGTGGTCAGCTACTTTTTCAGAAATAACTTGTCCTTCGGGCTTCTCTTCTTTAGGCCGTAGTGTATATGATCTATACACGACTGAGTATGGCGTGGCTCTTTCTGCGCTCCCTCGAGCGCTCTTTCCCGAGCGTGCGAGATCGGGTGGTGGAAAGAGAGTGTGGTAGCCTGATCGGCTGGTTCTTTCCGAGGGTGCCCCTCCCTAGCACTCCGTCTTTAGCCGTCAGAGTGTGGAGCGGCGCAGGCGTCACGTGGTACTTGGACGGGGATTGCATAATTTTGTTGACGATGGCCGACAATGGTGTGGGGGTGTGCGTGATCCATCATGACTGAGATTGATATCTGGCTCTACAAAGTGCTTGTGCATTATACGGCGCGAGGATTACAATGGTACGGGACAACATTGGTTTGTGACCGTAACAGGAAATGTTGACGTGGGAAGTATTCCCAGTGATTTCACGAGATCGTTCATTTTACGGCGGGGAATCTGCTAAACCTAACCAACGAAGAAACAGCTCGCAGAGCTCACCTCTGTTTTACCGGGTTTTGTGGTCGCTTCAAGAAATATTCAAGCTTGGTAAAAGTGTGCACAAAGGTTCACATTTTAATAAAGGGAGAGCCGAATATAATGCACTATGATTTGTGTCACATAGCGAGATGTGCTATATCCTGCTTGCACGATATTCCGCCATGAAAAACAATGCAGTTTATTCACCATTTTATTTTATTATTTTTTTTCCTTTATTTGTTAGCGGATCTTTTCCGCGTAGGGGGGCAGAGATAAAGGCATGGTGCTTGATGGAGCCTCTGCCCCTCTTACAGTTCAGCAACACAATATATACAATCTACACAATAATAAACAACTATTGAACAAATATAAAACAACTATGGAACAAGTATGAAATAACTCTGGAAAAGCTATGGAACAAATAGAAAGAAAGCAACACTAGACATACAGTACATCAGTCACGCCACTGTTACGAGATATACCAAAATGCAAAATCTTTGCGATGAAACTCTCTAGGCATTACTGTAAAAAAAAAAGTCTATTCTATAAAAAAAAAGATTTTAACAAAACAAACAGTTCATGAAAAGGACAGTAGCATGACTGCTATCGCAGCGCTTTCACTGTCAAAAACACGATGAGAGGGGGGGGGGGGGAGTGTTGAGATACGGGAAAAGGGGGCAAATGTCCATGCGTACTAATATTCACCCTAATAGGGGAAAAGACTCGCATGAACAAAGGGATGAGGGATTAAAAGTGGGATAGGGTGTTAAAGAGGAATCACAAGTTGAAAGTTCCAGGCGGATTTAAAGGTTGGGAGGGGAGAGGGGGGAAAGGGTGTGGGGAGTGGGTGACGTGCGCGATAGGAGTGTGAGGAGAAGACATGCAGGGGTCACAGGCGCTCGGCAAGCTCTGTCTGGTGGAGAAACCCTAGCACGGCACGGAAAATGCTCCATGCTTGCCGCCGGCTACCAGTGGGGAAAAGGAGACACGTGGTTGTAGCCGTTTGTCCTCCTGCGTTTTGGGACAGTGGCGAAGAGCACTTTCCTTGCTGCGTCGTATTCTGGGCAGATGAGGAGTATATGGGTGATGTCCTCGGGGTCCCCACACACTGTGCACTCCGGGCAGTCAACTCTGCCGGCTCGGCCGTAGCGATGAAGTGCTAGCCTCGTAAACGCACTCCCTGTCCGGAGTCGATGGAGTAGCGATGCGTCTGCCCTTGTCTGTCTGGAATCAGGGACTCGGATGGGGGGTGTGCCTCGCGCTGTAGAGGGGTCTGGGTGCCGACTCCTGATGTTTCTGGCAATAAGAAGTCTCGCTTCGTGAAAGGGTCGGAGGTGGTAAGTAGGTGAGGGCAGAGCGTGTGCGTTCTTGGCTGGGGTGTCGGCGCGCTCATTACCCACAATTCCTGAGTGCGCCGGGACCCACTGAAATGCTAATGTCCACCCGCGTTCCTGTAGTGTCGTTGCAAGATGGGCTGTTTCTTGAGCGAGCAGCGATCCCTCGCCGGCATTAGCTAAATTGCGCTGGACCGTGCGGGAGTCCGTTTATTACCGCAGCAGTCATCCACTCGGTGTTCCCAAGGTTGGGGTTCTGCAAACCCCAATTCGCATGCTGCCGTTTTTTGTTTTTGTTTACATTGTGATGCATAGTACAATTTTCGTCACAACCGTTATTTCCTCACGTTGCGAGCGTAAATTTTGCTAATTGTCCATCGTACGCTGTAATATCTTTTTTTTTTTTTCATGCATTACCAATGTCAAACGTTTTGCTTCCGTGACTTGTCCGAGAATGTCGGAGCGCTCTGAACCCAGCAGTTGTAATTGGCTGAAAAGGATCCCGAGTAGCTCTGGAGGCGAGGAGGGGGCGCTCTGCTAAATCGAGGTCAGAGGAGAGAGGCGACCACCCGAATTCATCATTAGTTTCTCGCTTAATATTTCTTCTCTTAATAATTCATATATCATCGACTCCAGTCCCACTTGTACCATATCATCTGGGTAATTATTTTTCATTAAACTAGGTCTGGCGATGTCTAGATTAATATCCCCTACAACTATTAACTCTGTGTCTTTGTTATTGTTTAGCCATTTGTTGATATCATATAAAAATTTGCTCCCATTTCCCTGTGGAGTTCTATACAATCCTATTGTAGAAGTTTTTCCATAGTCTTCAATTTCAATAGGAAGTGCCTCCGTTGAACAGAAGTTTACTTTCTTGTGTTTGGTTATTTTCCACTTTTGACTTATCATGATCAAGATATCTCCTCCTCTCTCCCCGTCTCTATTATGCGAAAAAGTTTCAAAATTATCTAGAGAGAACAAGCTTGTTTCTTCATGAGATGTAATATTTGTTTCCGGGAATACAGTTACGTCTGTATTGTCCAGATAAGGGTTTATCAAACTGTTTCTTTCATTTAAATGTTCTTAAGACTGCAAACATTAGTGTGCAAACGAACAAAACAAAGCTCGTTAACAGTAGCGTTTATACTTTCCCACCACTTTTCAAAAGAAAGATACGTTTGTTTCCTTTCCATGTCTAATCCGGTGAACGTACTCCCTATTTAATTTTTACAAACTCACTTTCATGCTCAATTGAATAGTCGTGTCGCCTTTCCGTTTTCGCACATACGAGCACATACTTTGCTTTTGTTCTGACATCAAAGAACAACTTTCGGTTTGGAGCGGTCATGTTCTTCTCTTGTAGATAAGACGTTTTCTACTCTTGCTCCAGTCCTGCTTGTTTTTTGCTTGTTTTCAAGCCAAGCTTCTCGATCGTTTCGGTTCATAAAGCGTATTATCACCATAAGTGTTTTCTTTGTTTTAGTGGGGACGCGGTGGACTGCTTCTGCGTTATCAGTGGTTAGTCTGGGCACTTGTATCTGGTCGGCGATTTTGTTCAGCTTTTCTAGTAAGTTTTTGTTCAGGAATTCGGAAAGTTTGTGTACTTCGAGGTTATTTCTACGTCCGTATTGCTCCAGCTTGTTTATCTCTTTTCTTAGTTGATCCGCTTCGTCAATCCTCTGGTTTCCCTTTCACTCACCCTCTTTCTTAGATCTTTGATCTCTCTGTCATGGTCTCATTTTCTTAAAGGACACATGCAAAGAAAAAAAAACATTTTTTTTAAACAGCTTAGATGAAAAAAGGATGTCATAAAACGATTTTACAACGAAGAAAAAAAAATTTAGAGCTATATTTACGGCGCTATACGAATTTGTAGTTGGCGCCTTCGGGCGCCGCGGAAAAGTGGCCCTTATTTATCACGTGACGGGCCCATATTTGTCACGTGGTGCTCGCGCTCTTTCGGAAGCTTCCTATGGCCTCTAAAAGTAACTTATTAATCTTTGTTTGAAGTATAACAAAAAACTAAGATGAATAAGTAACTTTTAGAGCCCAAAGGAAACTCCTGAAAAAGCGCAAGCAGACGTGATCGACCTGTGCGCCGGTCAGATGACGGCGGCGGCGCCCCGAACCAGACGAACTTCTGCGGCGGCGGCGACGGCGGCGTGGAGAAACGCGTTTGAAGCGGCGTTCGCACAACGCTCAGCGTGCGGCGGCGGCGTCGCTTTACGGCTCCGGCGACGCAGGGCGGCGGCGCGCGGGCCTACCACGTTACCAGCGGCGGCTCCAGCGGGCGCCAACTACAAATTCGTATAGCGCCGTAAATATAGCTCTAAAATTTTTTTTTCTTCGTTGTAAAATCGTTTTATAATATCCTTTTTCCATCTAAGCTGTTTAAAAAAATGTTTTTTTTTTTTTCTTTGCATGTGTCCTTTAAAGGACACATGCAAAGAAAAAAAACTTTTTTTTTTTAAACAGCCGGTTTGGGAAAAGGAAGTCATAAAACGAATTTACAACGAAAAATCTAAATTTTTAGAGCTATATTCACGGCGCTATACGAATTTGCAGTTGGCCCCCGCGGGCGCCGCGGAAAAGTGGCCCATATTATCACGTGACTGGCCCTTATTTGTCACGTGGTACTTGCAATCTTTCGGAAGCTTCCTATGGTCTCGAAAACTTACTTATTCATCTTCGTTTGAAGTGCAACAAAAAACAAAGAATAACAAGTAACTTTTAGAGCCCAAAGGAAGCTCCTGAAAAAGCGCAAGCAGACGTGAGAGACTTGTGCGCCGGTCAGATAACGGCGGCGGCGCCCCGAAGCAGGCGAACTTGTGCGGCGGCGGCGACGGCGGCGTGGAGAAACGCGTTGAAGCGGCGTTCGCACTACACTCAGCGTGCGGCGGCGGGGTACTTTGCGGCGCCGGCGACGGAGCGCGGTGGCGCGCGGGCCTACAACGTGACTAGCGGCGGCTGCCGCCAGCGCCAACTACAAAATTGTTTTGCGCGGTAAATATAGCTCTGAAATTTTTCTTTCTTCGTTGTAAATTTATTTTATAACATTCTTTTTCTATCTAGACTGTTTTAAAAAATGTTTTTTCCTTTGCATGTGTCCTTTAAAGGACACATGCAAAGAAAAAAAACTTTTTTTTAAACAGCCGTTTGGGAAAAGGAAGTCATAAAACGAATTTACAACGAAAAATCTAAATTTTTAGAGCTATACTCACGGCGCTATACGAATTTGCAGTTGGCCCCCGCGGGCGCCGCGGAAAAGTGGCCCATATTTATCACGTGACTGGCCCTTATTTGTCACGTGGTACTTGCAATCTTTCGGTAGCTTCCTATGGTCTCGAAAACTTACTTATTCATCTTCGTTTGAAGTGCAACAAAAACAAAGAATAACAAGTAACTTTAGAGCCCAAAGGAAGCTCCTGAAAAAGCGCAAGCAGACGTGAGAGACTTGTGCGCCGGTCAGATAACGGCGGCGGCGCCCCGAGCAGGCGAACTTGTGCGGCGGCAGCGACGGCGGCGTGGAGAAACGCGTTGAAGCGGCGTTCGCACTACACTCAGCGTGCGGCGGCGGGGTACTTTGCGGCGCCGGCGACGGAGCGCGGTGGCGCGCGGGCCTACAACGTGACTAGCGGCGGCTGCCGCCAGCGCCAACTACAAAATCGTTTTGCGCCGTAAATATAGCTCTAAAATTTTTCTTTCTTCGTTGTAAATTTATTTTATAACATTCTTTTTCCATCTAGACTGTTTAAAAAAAATGTTTTTTTCCTTTGCATGTGTCCTTTAAAGGACACATGCAAAGAAAAAAAACTTTTTTTTTTAAACAGCCGGTTTGGGAAAAGGAAGTCATAAAACGAATTTACAACGAAAAATCTAAATTTTTAGAGCTATACTCACGGCGCTATACGAATTTGCAGTTGGCCCCCGCGGGCGCCGCGGAAAAGTGGCCCATATTTATCACGTGACTGGCCCTTATTTGTCACGTGGTACTTGCAATCTTTCGGTAGCTTCCTATGGTCTCGAAAACTTACTTATTCATCTTCGTTTGAAGTGCAACAAAAAACAAAGAATAACAAGTAACTTTTAGAGCCCAAAGGAAGCTCCTGAAAAAGCGCAAGCAGACGTGAGAGACCTGTGCGCCGGTCAGATAACGGCGGTGGCGCCCCGAAGCAGGCGAACTTGTGCGGCGGCAGCGACGGCGGCGTGGAGAAACGCGTTGAAGCGGCGTTCGCACTACACTCAGCGTGCGGCGGCGGGGTACTTTGCGGCGCCGGCGACGGAGCGCGGTGGCGCGCGGGCCTACAACGTGACTAGCGGCGGCTGCCGCCAGCGCCAACTACAAAATCGTTTTGCGCCGTAAATATAGCTCTAAAATTTTTCTTCTTCGTTGTAAATTATTTTATAACATTCTTTTTCCATCTAGACTGTTTAAAAAAATGTTTTTTTCCTTTGCATGTGTCCTTTAAAGGACACATGCAAAGAAAAAAAACTTTTTTTTTAAACAGCCGGTTTGGGAAAAGGAAGTCATAAAACGAATTTACAACGAAAAATCTAAATTTTTAAAGCTATACTCACGGCGCTATACGAATTTGCAGTTGGCCCCCGCGGGCGCCGCGGAAAAGTGGCCCATATTTATCACGTGACTGGCCCTTATTTGTCACGTGGTACTTGCAATCTTTCGGAAGCTTCCTATGGTCTCGAAAACTTACTTATTCATCTTCGTTTGAAGTGCAACAAAAAACAAAGAATAACAAGTAACTTTTAGAGCCCAAAGGAAGCTCCTGAAAAAGCGCAAGCAGACGTGAGAGACCTGTGCGCCGGTCAGATAACGGCGGTGGCGCCCCGAAGCAGGCGAACTTGTGCGGCGGCAGCGACGGCGGCGTGGAGAAACGCGTTGAAGCGGCGTTCGCACTACACTCAGCGTGCGGCGGCGGGGTACTTTGCGCCGCCGGCGACGGAGCGCGGTGGCGCGCGGGCCTACCACGTGACTAGCGGCGGCTCCTGCCAGCGCCAACTACAAAATCGTTTTGCGCCGTAAATATAGCTCTAAAATTTTTCTTTCTTCGTTGTAAATTTATTTTATAACATTCTTTTTCCATCTAGACTGTTTAAAAAAAAATGTTTTTTTCCTTTGCATGTGTCCTTTAAAGGAGCTGTGCAACAATTTCGGTGCTTTGCTTAAATAATTTGGGAGTTGGTGTCTCGACCTCTCTGAAGTAAATAACAAAAAACCGCTTTTGCCTACGTGTCCTAGTTATTATTTAAAAATTGACAAAAACTGAGGTTTTCGGCACCCCTCAACTCCTTCACCATCTTCCGAGTCACGTGCGCTGTGACGTGAATGGGGGAGGCACGGGGTTCCGGTGAAGCTCTCTCTAGAGCCATCAGTGAGCAGCGAGAACTCACCCGCTCGCGACCACGTGACCAAGTGCTTGCGCGGCACAGCGCGATCAACATGGCGAAAGGCGGAAAGTCTCATCCGGCTTCTGGTGGCTGTTTGCGGTAGCGCGGCAGCTGACGGTTTTGTGGACCTCGGATAGATGGCGCCATTAAAGCTCGGCATAATCAAAGCTTTGACGATTATACCAGGTTTTTGACACATTTATATTTATGTTGGAACGACAAGATTTATAGAAAAATTACCTTTCATTGAGGAGGTATTTGCACAACTTCCTTTCTTATTACAAGACCCCCCATTGACATCATGTCGCATGCTTCTCATGGCTGCCGCTCGCGGCTGCAGGTCGAGAAATATATTTAATTTTGCCTCGCGATTACGCGGTGGAACCGCAACATTTCGAAGGAAGATGTGTTTTCTGTCCTTTGTGACAAGGTGAACGATGTCAAAAGTAGAAGACACAAATTTTTTCAACACTAAAATCGTTGCACAGCTCCTTTAAGCAGCTCATCATAGCTGTCGGACATTGATTGCACAGACTTCCCTATGTCCATCACAGTTTGTTTCATTCTGACTAGCTCATCGACTGACTGTTTGAGGGGTTCGAGCACGCTCAACATACCCATTATCTGAGCCAGCTGTTGCTGCACATCCAGCTTTTCATTATTGGGCTGTCCGTCTTCAGGTATGCTCCGAGTTCTTAATCTTGCCCCCTTATACGTTTGACACTTCCATAGTTCTTTAAATTCTTGTTTCTTCCCTCGGAGGGCGACTTTGGTCACTTCTGAGCAAGGTCCTAAGGGGTGCTTGAAGTGACATTCGTTACATTTTATTACACTTTCTGCTTGTTCTATGGATGTTTTACACTGCAAGCACAAGTCGTCGGTTTCATTGTCTTTCGAAATTTCACTGACACTTTAATCAGAAATCAGTAATGTGCAATCAGCGACCAGCAATCAATAGTGAGCAGTGGGAGTTGAATGCTCCAATTAGGTAACGAAATTTTTGCTATCTGCAGAGTCAGGTTGTTAATGTATGGCAGATAACCCCGTCGCCGACTGCCGCTTCCGTGTGTGCCTCTTTTGTGGTTGTGTCCTTGGTACCGCCTCTGTCGTTGCCACTACTGGCGGTCATACTCTGGAGCAGCACTTCTTGTATAGTTGTCCACAGGCTCCTAGAGGTCCGTGCCGATTCGGAGATCCTCCACCAGGGGAGCTAAGGTCCCAGATGAAAATGTGCAAGGTGATTGGGTTTTTCTTCGAGGAAAGGGGGGCAAGCAGCAAAATTGAATTTGAGGAGAGGTTTATGGCAGCCGTGAATCGACTTTGGGCAAGCTAAATGTTGGGCTCCTATTGGCGGCATCCGTGAGGTACATGGGGCGCTTCTCTAGCTATCATCATCATCATCGTTTGTGACGTCATGGGTAGGACAGACTGGGACAGACCGCATAGTTCTTGGATTCTTCGGCTCATCAGCTCGCTTCCTGCGCTGTTTGGGTAACGCGGGGCAAAGCCTGTTTCGTGCATTGTGTTTATTTGGTATAGTGATATTTGTAGTAGGACATTTAACCAAAGCTTGAAACCGTGACACGCCTAGTCGTGCTACAAACACTTTTGGCGCTGAGGTGTCGAAGCGCTCGGATGGTTGTGTGCTGTTCTCTACTTCAGTACAAAAGATTGGATGATGAAAATAGAATAACGAGTGCTTTACCCCGCTACAGCATCTATCACAGCGAATACCGTATTTACCCGAATATAGGTCGACCCTTATTTATTGAACCCACCGAGAATAAAAAAAAATAATTCAAATATAGATCAACCTTTTTTCTTTTTTTTTTTTTTACAAACGGGAAAGTTAGAGCAAAAGAAAGAAACAAATCTTTATTTACAGCACTCTCGGCTAAATCGCAGGGCGATGTCAAAAACGTAATCATCATCAGAACTTCCGGACATGTCATCGTCGTCCGAAGCTTCGTCAGCTTGGTAGACATCCTCGCAAATTCGCAACAATACACAATACCTCACTAACACCGTCCGTTGTAAAATGACACTGCGCAAGACGCAACGAAAGAAGGTGGAGACCGGCGAAGCGACGAAAGACCAAATACAAATACGCGAGCAACGCCGGAGTTGCCCACGCGAGCCAGCCGCCGCAAGCAACAAGCTAAAGTAACCTCCGTTGTTTCTTTTTCTTTCTTTTTTTTTTTGTTTTGTTTTTGTGGGCATTTGCAAGGGAGATACATGGAGGGCAAAGTGCATGGCACATCGCGTTCCTCTTCCTCCCCTTGCCCAGCGAGGGGAACGCTAAAGGCGCGATTTCGAAACCCGGCGCCCGAGGGATGTGCGCGAGCGGCGGTGGCGGCGGCGGGCGCGCGGGGGGGGGGGGGGGTTGCTTTCGTGCACCAAAAACTTTTTGAAACAAGAAGCGGCGCGGCCGCGCGGCTCTACGGCAACGCCGGCTCGGTGATTCGATAGCTCCATGCCCTCGGTAAGGTCGCAAAATTTGGTCGCGAATGTAGGTCGAAATTCTTTGGTCACGAATATAGGTCGACCCTTAATTTTTGACAACATTTCCGGAAAAAAAAGGTCGACTTATATTCGAATAAACGGTAGGCTGTATTCTTTTATTATGCTTCAGGCTAAATAAAACTGAGAAAGGAAGGTCTCACCAAATTGAAAATAGGAAAGTGAAATTTGAGAACCTTTCACGTGTGTAGTAAACACTTCAGTGAAAGCGACTCCATGTATCCTGTTGGTTCCAATGTGTTCTCTGAGTGCTGGCCTCTTATTAGTTCCAACTCAATTCCTTTTTGAATTTCGTAAACCAGTAAAAAACATTTCCTCAAAATAACTGGCAGGAAGAAGTGGTGGCTAACTTCCGGAGTCGTTTCAATGAAATCTCTGCTTATTCATGCGGTCGACGCGAAACGTGCGAGAACCCCTTCGCGATTTAAGTCTTAAATCCAGTAAGTTGGTGACACTTCAGCCTCATGAAACTTGAGGTATACACTTGCTATGAATTACTGCCGTTGTATGTTTAATTTTGCGAATCCAAATGCGCATAATGCGTGATGCACTTCTCAGCGAGCGATTTTAAATTTGTTATTAACAATTCTTAGTAAAAGTTGGATAGAACAAATTAATCAGTCGCCTGAATTTGCCGGGCCATGTCAGAGAATTTAAGGAATTTATGAAAATTTCTGCTTTTCTTTCTAGCAGAAGTCGCGATCTGACAAACTTCTTCGCCACATATTCCATGCAGGAGTGGAGCGTCTGTTTGCTGACGAGCATTTGCTCGTCAGCAACTGTCGAGTCACACTTGGATAGAAGCTTTGGTATCGGCAAGATCAATGTAGCTAGGTGTGCACGCGTGCACTCCTAAGAAGACAGCCCGTCATTTACTCTGGTGAATGCAAAACCTTTTTCTACGGCAGCCTTATCAAATCCGGAAAAAACAACAATCGGAGAGGCTGAAGAGCCCTGATGGACACCATGCAATCTATATTGCAGTGTTCTGCCCATTACCAAAAATAAGTTACGAAATAGCATTACTCATTAGCTTGAAAAAAGCTAACGTGTTACCATTTTGCAAATGTAATGAAATACCTGTGTCATTACTTGCCATGAGTAACGGACAGTACTTTTACGTCACTTTGTCGTTACTTTGTGTTTCACTTTTAGTATATGACAGCTGTTTATAATAAACTGCCTCTATAAACTTCTGCAAAAGTGCACTTGTTCAGAGGGATTATTTATTTATTTTTACTCTGCCACGCCGGAGCATTACAGCAGAGGGGTGGGGTGCAGATCACCTTTATACATTGGAAACTTGTACAAACGGCTCAAGCCAGCAACCAACAATATAAATAAGCAATTCAAAACAACACACAATATTAAAATTTCAATAACACCAAAAATACTAACAAAGAAATTCACATTGCATTGATCAGGTTAATAAAAGATTAACTGTCAACAGGATATGTATTGTATATTTTCGGAACACGTGACTCTTCGTGAGCACGATTCAGAGAACTGAACCTTGCCCATAGCACCTGCCTGGGAGGAAGAAACTGCTCTGAAGAGAACGACCGGATGCAAGCCACGTAACAGACACAAAATAGACTGCTTCATGTAATCAAAGTTAGCCTGTAAAATAAACATTATTTTATTGCTTCACAAATTAACGTCGCATTTCCAAATAACGACACGTCAGCACCCAGCTATCGCTGGCAGGCTTGTTTTGGTTCAAAGCGTGGGAACGTCACCGCTTCCAAACTTGGAGTTTATCTCTCTGTTGTTGACAGAATGAGATTTATTTGTTTTGAAGACAAGGATGTGACCAGCTGGAGTAGCTAGGAATGCTCGGACAAAATTTTTCGAGCGGTGGCAGATTGTTACGTTCTGAACAGATGTCTCTTTCCAGCGAGACGGCTGCTCAGGGTACGGCGACGGTGATCTTAGCAGCTTCTCTACAAAGACTGCACCAAGGACGCTTAGGGGTTTCACGCAGTGGTAGTCTCGCGCCTTTTTGGGCCCAGTTGTTGAAACGTTAAATGTGTCTTCCGAAGGAGTTTGAAATGACGCCGTTTATGCATCGCTTTTTTGGGGTTTTTTTGGCACTTTTATGCAGTGTACAGAATAAAAATTTTGTTTTGAAACAATCATGCGGCCATTTTTATTCCAAAGTAAAGAGTAATGGGTAACGTAATTTGATGGGAGATACCGTAAATTAATAATGAAATTACTCGTTATTCATTTGGGATTCTAACGTGTATGCTAGTACGTTAGTAAGGAACTGACACATTACCAGTGACGTCGTTACTTGTCATGCTTTAGTTCCAACACTGCTGTATTGTGAAGCTCCAGGCTGTTTTCTAAACATTTTAAAGTTTTTTTTTTTTAATATAAAAAGCAACTTCGAGGTGCTGTTATTCATTAGAAAGATCACTTGGGTGATTGCATCTCAACTCGGGCATAGATTTAGGGTCGAATTTTTAATTTTGACGAAAAAAATTTATGCTTTGGGGCAATTCCTATAATAAAAGATGACGGAAACAGCAATTTTGTCATTTTTGTTCTCAAGTTCCGTTGAAGCGGCCAAAGCGGAAACTGACGTTTTTCCAGCTTATCGGAGGTGCCATATTTCACTCCATCCCTGTTCCCTTTTTTTTATGCTACATCAATAAAACTTTTTGGGAACACTCTAGAAATAAGCTTTTTCGTTCTAGTTACGCGTCTCAATCATGACATTCTTAATGATTTTTTTTTATTTGTCAAACCGCCTCCCTGCGACGATATTTGACAAAGTTCAGCGAGCTGTGCTGTGTGAACAAATCAACATATTTTTATGATCTTTATATCACTGGAAAGCTCCAATTAAGCTCTTTCTTTTGAGTATAATTTCAATATTTGGGAGAAGCAGAGTTTGCGTGACGTTGCAGGGTCTAGAAGCGCGACGTCACAAGAGACGCTTCAACGATTGGTCGAGACAGACGTGTCTTCGGTCACGTTTTGCTTTGTGATTTGTATAAACGCTGTTTCAATTTCCACTTAAATAACCATGAAACATATAAATCGGACCGAAATGATTACTAAACCTTAAGTAAAACAGCATAATTATTTTTCTCTTTGCTACGCTGGACGCGAAACGGGCTACGAGCAACTATAGGCAAACAAAATAAATTTAAAAAAAAAGACACGAGGGAGACGTTTTGTTTTGGTTTGAGGTGTCGGTGTCATGTTACTTTGGGAACGACCACGCCACCACGCTGCTATAACCCATCACTGTAATCAGAGTATCGATCTTTTAAATGCTACCGATACCGACTATTCACATTGACGTCACTCCCTACGTTATCTCCATTTTCGGAGGCCCAGAAATGAGAATGGAGATAGTTCAGTTTAGGTTTCTTCAATTTCTTCATAAGCACAGAAATACGCATCACAAATGTCTATAAAAAATTGGGCAGTGTGCTAGGTTCCCAAGAAGCCTAAAAACACATTAAAAAAAATTAATTAAAATCGTCTTCATTGTTTCTTTAAGAGGGCAGTGAAGGAAGCTAAAAGAGATATGAGGTAGTTGAGATTGGAAACGAAGCCTAGTGTGCACAAAAACATAGATTAAAAAAAAAGCTCTTATGACAAGTCAAAAAAGTTTGCTCTCTCTGTGACAAAGAGGGGTACTGATGACCAGGACTTATCGGTCAAGAACTGAGCAGACAAGTACAGATTGTACACTATCGGGACGGGTGAAGGTAACAGCAGAGTATTGTTGATACGGAAAGTCTGGTACATACCTAGAATGAGCACTTTTTCTTTGCTTTACGATTGGAGGGGTTGATGAAGGAATAAGTGGTTTCCAAAAGTTTAGGCGGACTAAGAGATGGCTGGAGAAATGGTTAGAAGGGCTAAAAAAAAATGACAAAGAAACAACAACGATAAAACAAAGAGTAGTCTTAGTTGTTATTTAGGCAGGGTGGCTCAAGGGTTTGCTCGAATCAAAGTTCTTTGCCTTAATTTATTCATCAATCCAAGACAAAAATTGTCTTATTTTTCGCTCACAATAGTGAACAAGCGAAAGCGATAGCTGCGAACGGTCGTGCAATGTGGGTGGAATAGTGCCGTCACATATATTAGGACGGAGGTGCGACTTGGTTAATTCTCTTAGCCGTCGTGGTTTGCATCGTGGATGCCACTGATGACTGCCATCAGTGCTTGGCGATCCATGAAGTGAGCAAACGCGGAGGAAGTTTCTCCTGTAGTGAATACCACGTTCGGCACCACAATGCACTTGATCGAGCACGAAATCAATAATTTTGATGCGCAATTGCCAAAGAGCACTTACAGACTACGGCCACTAAAACATAAGCAGAAATCGCCCGCTGGAACGGCTAAGAACAGAGCAGAAGGGCACGGCGAAAGAAGTGGCACTATGAACAAGAAACCTCTTTAAAGACGAATATGACATTAAGGCACAAGGTTGCTTGACTAACGGCCAACCCGCTGAATACCTGCTCAGAAGGTGGTGGTAGCATTTGACCAGCTTGAACACTCACAGCCACGACACACAGGCCGTATGGGGAAGCGACGTGAGCTGGTGCACCCACTCATTTCCCATTTACAAAATAATTAGGAATGCCTCAATTGATTTGCTTAACCTTTGTTAAATGTCTTAAAGGGGCACTGAAGTCGATTCTGAGATGAATCTTTTGTGGCGACAACTCAATCTAGACGCTCTAAGCATCCCAACAAACCCGAAATTACAATCGTGCATAGCTTATTTGCTCTTTAAAAACGTGTTCAAAGATCGCGACACGCCCTGTTTGGGAAGAATTTTCTTCTGAGTGAAGTCGTTGACGAAGGGCGCTCTTCGGCGAGTTGCAAGCGATGGCTTCGCCTGCGGAGACAAAGAGGAGTCTTATCCGAATGTGCACCTCTCAGACTCTCTTTGAAACGAGTTATAATTTTATGTAATGCCCTAACTGGACCTTTAAGGTGAAATAAATGAAATGAAGTAATTAAATCATTCGGAATCTGCGCGTATCGTGGGGCCTTGATTGGTCCACACATTGTAGTCCGCGAAAAAAAGGGTCCATATGTTTTTCTATTGCCTTGAGATGAATAGGCAGTTTTGTTGTATAGGACTTGGTATATGTGGGAACTAACTCATTTTAAGCATTATAAGATCAAAAACAACCTTTTTCAAAAATGGCTTCAGTGCCCCTTTAAATGTCTCCCATGTAAACGGTGGGTTTCCAGTGCATTGTCGCATAGGGACACATAACGTTCGGCACAAAGGCCAAATGGACAACTCTGTTTATTCTTGTGCCTGATATGATCCAGGTCAGGAGTCTCAAACTCATTTGTGAGTGGGGGCCAGATAACGCACCCCCGATGAGTCGAGGGCCAACGTAAGGCGGAAGGGTTAGGAAGGGCGGGGGCGCCAGGCTGGAAGTTTTTGTAAGAAATGAACCTTACGCTTTCTGCTTTTTGTAAACTCACAGTTTTGCCAGTGGCATTTTTAACTTAGATTTCTTTATAGGAATACTTTGGGCCCTTGCCTGTTGTGATAACCAGTTAGAATGGCACTGCACCGCCAACAACCTGGCATTTTTTAATAAAACAATTCACTCAGAAATTAAGCCAACGTAGCATGTTTAAATAAAATATATTCTTCATTTTTCAGTATCTGCTTTTTTCAGTACCAACAATCTCAGAAAATACTTGTATTTTATGAAGGCGAGAACCGTAGAGGGATTGCCATATAGTTGATTAACATGGTAAAATGCTGGAGAGCAAAAATTAAACCAAGGCATATTAAAACTATAATTGCAGAACTATGTTTTGAGTGAAAGTGAATCTACGACACGAAATATTGCCGCGCGCGCAGCTGGCCAAGTAGGCAGCGCGCGCGTGGCCTAACGGTTATCGTGCCTGCCTTCCACGCGAAAAGCCGGGGTTCGATTCCTGGGAGGACGCGCGCGCACATCTTTTGTTTAATCCTGCAATTTAGTGTTCTGGTAGATTCGAGAACCGTGTTGCTGATTCAAGGGTAGAATGTTCAACACGCCGAACCTTCTACGCCAATTGTTCCAGAAGCCCACGCGTGTACAAAAGGGGCTCCGCGTGGCAAGCCAGCTTGTTTCGCCTGAACATTCGATCCTGCTGCTTCGCCGCCTTCGACGCCCGCGACGCTGTGTTGTTATTTCTCTTTCTCTTTTTATTTTTGGGCACAAGTTCGCCCCATTAAACATTCAGTTTACTCAGTCATTCGCTGCCTCATCACTTGTCATTCGTGACATTTTGGTGGAGGTGCGGGGTACATTTGCGCTCTATGCCCGTGGACCGTACCCCTCCGAAAACACGCCGGCCAAGTGACGTTCTCAGCCCCGGGAGACTACCCTTCGCAGAAGACCAGACCAAGGCCCGGCCAAGTCGCCGTAACCAAGGCCTACCGCCGGAACTCGGACTCCTGCCGCTGAAATCAAAGAAGGCCGCGACGATGACCGCTTTGCCCGTCGTTGTCCTGCCCGTCGCCCCCGATCGCCGACGCCTTTCCATGGAGAAATCTATGAAGACGTCGAGGACTGGCTCCTTTACTATGAGCGAGTGGCCCGCCATAACAGATGGACGCCGGAGCAGTGCCTTCAGAACGTCTACTTTGCTCTGGAAGGCACGGCACGCACCTGGTTCGAGAACCACGAAGCGTCGATTTCGTCGTGGGAAGAATTTTAGGCCGAGCTACGACGCACCTTTGCCAACCAGCAGCGACAACAGCGTGCCGAAGAACTCCTGCGAGCGAGAACCCAAGGGCCGACCGAGAGCGTTACAAGCTTCGTCGAAGACGTTCTCCACCTGATGAATGGCGCCGACCCTCAAGCCACCGACGAAAAGAAGCTGCGGATCCTGATGCGAGGCGTTAAGGATGACATCTTCAGTGGTCTTGTCCGCAACCCTCCAGCCACCGTCGAAGATTTCGTCAAGGAAGCCACGAGCATGGAACGTGCCCTCCTCGCAAGAGCCAGCCACTACCATCGGCACTCGAGCATCGCTGCTTCTTCTGCATTGGGCCACGACATCAGCCCTAGCATCCCCGGCATTCGCAACATCATCCATGAAGTCGTCCGGGAAGAGCTTCGCAAGGTGCTCCCTGCTGCAGATAGCGTGTCCTCACTATCACTCGCCGAGGTTGTCCGAGAGGAGGTTCACCGAGCCGTCCAGCCTGAAATTTCCATTAACACGACGATGCCAGAGGAACCAACGTTGAGCTACGCTGCCATGGCCCGACGACCACTGCAAGCTAACCGCCAGGCCACGGCACCACCCCGACGAGACCCTCCATTGCCGCAGTATCTGCGGCGTCAAAAGGACAGACCCAGTACGTCCGTCCGGAGCAACCCTCGCCGAGAAAGACCGACGTGTGGCGGACGGCCGACAGGCGACCGCTGTGCTACCACTGCGGTGAGGCCGACCATGTCTACTGGAGGTGCCCCTATCGTCAAATGGGCCTACGAGGGTTTGCGCCGAACGACCCTCGCCCAAGGTACGGCGAACGCCCTTGTGACATTGAGGAATACCTCCGACGACCCCTGTCCCCGGTTCCGACTCGACCCCGAAGTTCCCGTTCGCCCTCGCCACGACGTGCGCTCTCGCCCTTCCGCCGCTCTCGTCGGGACAGCCTGTCCCCCCCATCTCGTCGGGAAAACTAAGTGCGGCAACGCCTGGAGGTGGCGTTGCCGAAGACGACCGTAGTAAAGAGCCTCTAAGAACGCCGGAGCGCTCCCACTCTCCCGACGCTACGCATCACAACGACATCCCTGCATCGGTGTCCAACAACCTAAACGTTATTATCGACGGCCACGACGCATCGGCACTCGTGGACACCGGAGCAGACTACTCAGTCTTGAGTGGGAGGCTCTCTCGCCGCCTGCGGAAAGTGACAACGCCGTGGGAAGGCCCTCAAATACAAACCGCCGGTGGGCACCTCATCACACCAGTTGGGCGATGCACTGCTCACGTCGAGATCCACGGTGAGACGTGCCCTGTGAAGTTTGTCATTCTGCAAGACTGTTCGAGGGACGTTATCCTCGGAATGGAGTTCCTCTGCGAGTATGGCGCTGTCATCGACCTCGGAGCAAACCGGTTGACACTACGAAAACCTGTTTCACCACCGGAGGGTCCCAAAACGACGTCATCTGCGGTCCGAGTCCTCGCAAGCCACGTGAACTTACCACCGCGGTCGAGTGTTTTCGTACCCGTCGGGGTCACCGAAGCTTTCTGCGGCGAAGTTCTGCTTGAAGGAAGCCTCCAGTTGCTTCTTGGAAGAGGAATAGGCATCGCAAGAGGAGTTGCTGAACTTCAGGATGGCTGCACTGTGGTCTTCGTGACAAACTTTCGAAATGAAGCGCAACACCTCACAAAAGGGGCAGCCATTGGCCACGTCGAGGAACTCCAAAACTCCGCCGAAATCGCCGCCATCACTGACGAATCATCGCCACCTCAGCAAGGCAGTACGTCGCCAGCGCAGCTCGACATTGACCCTAAGCTTCCGGGCCCGAACCGACGGCAGCTGATTAACCTCCTCGCCTAAAATACCGACTGCTTTGCGACATCGTCGAAGGTACGCCAAACCACTGTTGCGAAGCACCGCATCATTACCGAGGACGACGCGCGCCCTGTGCATCGATCGCCGTACAGAGTCTCTGTAAAAGAAAGGGAGGTAATCCAGGAACAAGTTCAAGAGATGCTGAACGACGACATAATCCAACCTTCGAGCAGTCCATGGGCCTCTCCAGTCGTGCTGGTTAGGAAGAAGAACAGAACGCTTAGGTTCTGCGTGGACTACCAGTAGCTGAACGCGGTGACGAAGAAAGACGTCTATCCACTCCCCCGTATCGACGACACGTTAGACTGGCTACGCCACTCTCGATACTTTTCATCGATGGACCTGAAGAGCGGCTACTGGCAGATCGAAGTCGACGAATGGGACCGAGAGAAGACAGCTTTCGTCACGCCAGATGGATTGTACAAGTTCAAAGTGATGCCCTTCGGACTATGCACGGCTCCAGCTACTTTTCAGCGTGTCATGGACACCGTACTGGCAGGACTGAAGTGGCAGAGCTGTCTCGTCTACCTCGACGACGTCGTAGTGTTTTCCGGCGACTTCGACGAGCACTTGCGACGACTACGAGCTGTTCTCCAATCCATACGGACCGCCGGACTCACCCTCAAGCCGTCAAAGTGTCGGTTCGCCTATGATGAACTGAAGTTCCTAGGTCACGTGGTGAGTAACGAAGGCGTTCGCCCAGACCCAGAGACGACTCGCGCCGTCGCAGCATTTCTAGCGCCGAGAGACAAGAAGGCCGTGCGAAGGTTCCTTGGACTATGTGCCTACTACCGGCGCTTCGTTCGGGATTTCGCAAGAATTTCCGCACCGCTCACAAACCTGACGAAGGACGCCGAGAAGATTGAATGGGCCGAGGAGCAGCAGCAGGCATTTGACGAGCTGAAGCGACGTCTCCAGACTCCTTCTGTTCTCGGACATTTCGATCAGGATGCGGAAACCGAGATTCACACGGACGCAAGTAATGCTGGACTTGGCGCGGTACTGGTTCAAGTGCAAGAAGGCACCGAGCGAGTTATCGCATACGCAAGTCGGACACTGTCCAATGCGGAGAAAAATTACTCTATGACTGAGAAAGAGTGCCTGGCGGTCGTCTGGGCAATCACGAAGTTTCTTCCATACTTGTACGGGAGCCCGTTCCGTGTAGTCGCGGACCACCACTCGCTCTGCTGGCTTGCGAACCTCAAGGACCCGTCAGGACGCCTCGCTCGGTGGAGACTCCGACTACAAGAGTTCGACATGACTGTGGTCTACAAGTCGGGCCGCAAGCACAGCGACGCCGACTGCCTGTCCAGAGCCCCCGTCGAAACACCTTCCGGCAGCAGCGACAACGATGACGACGAGTGCTTCCTAGGCGCAGTGAACACCGACGACATGGCGCGACGTCAAAGAAACGACCCTGAGTTACGCGCGCTAATCGAGCACCTCGAAGGACGAGGGGGTACTATACCCTGTGTTTTCTTGAGAGCCCTGCCAACCTTCGTCCTCCGACAAGGTGTGCTTTACAAGGAGAACTTCGGAGACAACAGCTCGCCATGGCTGCTGGTAATCCCTACCGACCTTAGAGCGGAGATCTTTCAAGCCTGCCACGATGACCCGACATCCGGACACCTTGGCTACAGCCGTATACTGGCCCGGATTCGTGAAAGGTATTATTGGCCCAAGCTGCCGAAGATCGTACACCTCTACACACGATCGTGGCACGAGTGCCAGCGACGCAAGAAACCGCCGACGAAGCCGGCAGGTCTCCTGAAGCCAATTGCTCCCCCAACCGCACCGTTCCAGCAGATCGGAGTGGATCTACTTGGTCCTTTCCCACCATCGACGCAAGGGAAGATGGATAATCGTCGCCACAGATTATCTCACGCGCTACGCCGAAACGAAGGCCCTTCCTTCTGGGACTGCTGTGGAAGTCGCCAAGTTTTTCATTGAGTCCATCGTCCTCCGGCACGGCGCTCCCGAGGTTCTGATCTCAGACCGAGGATCATCATTCATGGCCCAGCTGACGCAAGAAATCCTTTGTCTCAGCCACACCAGCCATCGTCGCACCACTGCGTACCACCCGCAGACCAACGGGCTGACGGAGAGACTCAACAAGACCATCGCGGACATGATCTCCATGTACGTCGACGTGGAGCACAAGACATGGGACGAGGTGTTGCCGTACGTCACATTTGCCTACAACACGGCCGTACAAGAGACCACCGGGGTAACACCCTTTCAACTGGTGCATGGTCGCAAGGTAACGACAATGCCGGACGCGATGTTACCCCACGAACCGGCTGTCGACGCAAGCGACGATGCTCAGGTGGTTGTCCAACGGGCAGAAGAGGTCCGTCAGCTCGCCAGACTCCAAATTCAAGCCCAGCAACGTGTCGACACTGGCCGCTACAACCTTCGTCGTCGGGACGTCCACTTCCAGCCCGGAGACAGGGTGTGGGTGTGGACACTGATCCGCCGCCGTGGTCTCGGCGAGAAACTCCTGAAACGGTATTTCGGACCCTACAAGGTGCTTCGTCGACTCGGGGACCTGAACTACGAGGTGATGCCCGACGAAACAAGAACATCATCACGCCGCCCACCACGACCTGAAGTCGTCCACGTCGTGCGCCTGAAGCCGTACTACGCTCGATAGGACTGTGGACCTTATGTGTTCCAAATGACTCTTCAGTTTACCATTCTTTTTATTTCCTTGGTTTTGTTTTGTGTTGCATCGGGGCGATGCACTTTTTAAAGGGGGGAGTAATGCCGCGCGCGCAGCTGGCCAAGTAGGCAGCGCATGTGGCCTAACGGTTATCGTGCCTGCCTCCCACGCGAAAAGCCAGGGTTCGATTCCTGGGAGGACGCGCGCGCACATCTTTTGTTTAATCCTGCAATTTAGTGTTCTGGTAGATTCGAGAACCGTGTTGCTGATTCGAGGGTAGAATGTTCGACACGCCGAACCTTCTACGCCGATTGTTCCAGAAGCCCACTCGTGTAAAAAAGGGGCTCCGCGTGGCAAGCCAGTTTCAGTTTCGCCTGAGCGTTCGATCCTGCTGCTTCGCCGCCTTCGACGCCCGCGACGCTCTGTTGTTATCTCTCTTTCTCTTTTTATTTTTGGGCACAAGTTCGCTCCATTAAACGTTCAGTTTACTCAGTCATTCGCCGCCTCATCACTTGTCATTCGTGACAATATGGCCTATGTCGTTTTTAGCTCTCGATACATGGGAACGGGGCCTAGCAGCCGGTTTCCCTGTGGGCCGCGTCCCAGCGAGTGGCGGGTTGCGTGTTTGAGACCCCTGATCTAGGTACACTCATTGAAATATGGTGTATCATTGCTTTGACATACCCTCTCTTATTCTCCATCAAGAAAAACTTCTAAGACATGCTGCCCATTCTTGCTCATTGAAACATGCACAAAGTATAATACAATTGGAAGTACTCTTAGGTCCAGGAAGTTTTGTCTTTACTGAGTTATATAAGAATACCACGTGTACATGTTTGGTTAAAAATGTGGATGGATGGAAGGATGCACATTGACGGCTGTACCATTTATAACGGGCATTAGCTTGTGCCACCTAGCCTGAAAACATTAAAAATGTGATTCTGCCCCTTTTACGCCAATGCTTTTCTTTAAATATTACCGGGCCGTGGGGGTGACATACCTGCCAAGTTTTACGATTTTATCGTAAAGTGCTCGCTTTCTTATGGTTATCGTATTGACAACAATATTTCTATGATTTTTCCTGATCCTGTGTAGAAATATATAGTAAATTGTTTTTGCTTGAGCTGCATCTCGCCAGTTTGCAATTCGGTGTTGGCTAAACTGATACATTGACTTTTATGCTAAAGGAGCGCAAGCTACCGCTTATTATAGGGGTATAGCTGGTAACACCTATCCAAATCTAAAATAACTTTCTGTTTAGGAAATCTTTCTAGTGGCAATTTGGGTTGTCGCATAAGTCGTGCATTGTTTTACCGGAACTTTTTCGCATGATTCCTTAAAACCACCTTTACAACAAGATGTCACGGAAAAACTATGTTCAAGTGTTCATTCCCAGCTATTCGACCAACTTTCCACTTATCAGGGCGAGAGGTACGCATGTTGTAGTTTGTGCCGTAGCAATGTTCTGTGTCACCTCAGTACGAGCATTCTGTTCGTACTGAGCTGGGACATTTCGTGTCATCTCAGTACGAAAAAGCACAAGAACTCTGCAAAACTAGTTGAAACCAATGAGAAGCTTTGAGGGTACTTTAGCCGATCAACGGATCACGAAACCATCCGAGCAGAATGCCTTTTTATGGCATTTTTGTTGAACAGAATGGGCTGTTCACGGCGGCTGATCACGCCAGAGACCTCTTTTAGAAAATATCACAAGGTTCAAAGGGACGCTACTAGCTACGCTTGTGCTCGAACCAAGACAGTTGCGATAATGAAGGGAAGGGCTGAAAAAGAGATTGGCAATGTTTTTAGTAGTTTCAGTAGCGTGCCGTTCTTGGTTGCGACTGATGTAAGCAATGACGTTGGCAATGATGCCAAGCTTTATCCTATCGTATTCACATTTTGTGACTAAGTTTTCAAGAACAAAAACGGTTTTTGTGTTTCTCCCAACAATTGTAGTGGTTTTTGGCGTCCCCTGCATTATTTTCAGCATTGTAGGGATGGCAGGTCTGGATTGCTGGCATGACCCTTAAGAGATTGTGCGAAAAACCCTAAAACACGCACCACCCTTCTCTTTACCCCGTTGAGGGAGCCGCCAATTTTCTTTTGGCGTCGCCCCAAGACGATGCCCACTGGGGTACAGTTTTGAGACCCTGGGCCAGAGCCACTAGGGAGGAAGTCTCAATTTTTCTCCAGCCCCCAGCTGTGCTACTTACCATAAAATACCATTGAGGTGACTATTTTGTTTAAGCACCCACTATTAACATGTTCCAACCTTGGGAATACTGCAAATTATACACTAAGCGCCCAATTTGACTGAACAAGCGCCCATTTCCAGATTATTCCCGTTTTCAGGGAAAGTGCGATGAGCGCTCCCTTGGTATCTTACAGTAGTTGGTCTTCAATCCCTTTTTCCTAGATAATTTCCACCACTCGGACCACCTCTCCATTGCATCTACTTTACTGTTATCCAAACTGCGATCTTTCCAGCGAACTGGCCCCGGTACATCTGATACCCCTTCGGAAAGGGAAGCACTAAACTCCTTACATGTTAGAATCACATGTTCAATTGTTCTCTCCTCTCTACGCATAGAGCACATTTTATCTATATCTTCAAAATTAGCCCTGTATGTGTTTATTCTTAAGACTCCTGTCCCTGCCTGAGCCAGCTAAGTGCTCCCTCTGGAATTATGCCATGCCAAGGTGTGCCCACTGTTGCCAGACTGATTTCAACAAACGGGCTGCCTGCCAATGTGCATAGACGAAAGAGGCCAGACAAGCTAGAAAGTGGCCACAGATGACAAACCTGAAGAACATCATGACATAAGGAAAGAAGGAAAGGTTACACATTTGGCTGGAAAGCCCCGATAAATTGAGCCAGCTAAGTGCTCCTCTGTACCAAGGTCATGCCTTTTGAAGGGAGCGAATTGAGCAGGCAAAAGTAGTGGAACTCGGTGAAGTCTGTAACCTATGGTCTTAACTAAGCTCTTTTTTTTATTTGTGAACCCTTTGTGTCCATAATATTGATACAAACTTTCATGCAGTTACCCAGTTTGTTCCAGAACTAGCTGACCTTAGCCTGCACTCTGGCTTTTAATATTCACGAGACAGAGTTGCATAGAGGGGGACTGGTCCCCCAATATTGTGTCTATATAGTGGGCATCCATATTAGCGGGACATGACTGCACCATATGTTGTAATTCTTTTACTGATAATTTCATGGAAGACTTTTCATCTGAACTGCCATAATCAGTCATTGCCAATTAGAAACGACATATCTCACAATTTCCAGATATTGTTTTTCTTTTAGTTTCTGAATAATTATGTATCCAGCCCCCAAAGTATTCAGATCCAGATTCTAAATCCAAAGAGATCAGCGTGGAATTGTGAGCCACCTGGCTGTCCATGGTGATGCACAATCCAAGTGCCAGCATCCTCCCAAGTCTGGCTCTAAGGTCCAAGTGCTCAGCAACACTCAAAAGCACAACAGAGAAAAACCATTTAAGTGCAAGCTTTGCCCTCAAGAGTTTGCTTATAATTCCATTCTGACCTGTCATAATCGAATACACTCTGGTAAAAAGCCATTTAAGTGCAAGCAGTGCCCCCAAGCCTTTGCTCGAAATTCCGATCTACGAAGGCATAATAATTTGCACACTGGAGAAAAGCCATTTAAGTGCAAGCAGTGCCCCCAAGCCTTTGCTCGAAATGACCATCTGCAAAGTCACAATCGAATGCACACCAGTGAAAAGCTATTTAAGTGCAAGCAGTGCCCCCAAACCTTTTCTCGAAATTCCCTTTTAAGAAAGCATAATCGAATGCACACTGGTGAAAAGCCATTTAAGTGCAAGCAGTGCCCCCTTGCCTTTGCTCGAAATTACAGTCTGATAATTCATTATCGAACGCACACTGGTGAAAAACCATTTAAGTGCAAGCAGTGCCCCCTTGCCTTTGCTCGAAATTACAGTCTGATAAATCATTATCGAACGCACACTGGTGAAAAGCCATTTAAGTGCAAGCAGTGCCCCCAAGCCTTCGCTCAAAATTCTACTCTACAAAGCCATAATCGAACACACACTGGTGAAAAGCCATTTAAGTGTAAGCAGTGTCCCCAAGCCTTCGCTCAAAATTCATATCTAATAAGTCATAATCGAACACACACTGGTGAAAAGCCATTTGAATGCAAGCTGTGCCCCGAAGCCTTTGCTCGAAAATCCCATCTACGAAGCCATAATCGAATGCACACTGGTGAAAAGCCATTTATGTGCAAGCAGTGCCCCCAAGCCTTTGCTCAATATTCCCATCTACAAAGCCATAATCGAGTGCACACTGATGAAAAGCCATTCAAGTGCAAGGAGTGCCCTCGAGCCTTTGCTCGAAATTCCGATCTACGAAGCCATAGTCACTTGCACACTGGTGAAAAGCCATTTAAGTGCAAGGAGTGCCCCCTAACTTTTGCTCGAAATTCTGCTTTACAAAGGCATAATCGATTGCACACTGGTGAAAGGCCATTTAAGTGCAAGGAGTGCCCACGAGCTTTTGCTCGAAATTCCTATTTGAGAAGCCATAATCGAACGCACACAGGTGAAAAGCCATTTAAATGCAAGCAGTGCCCCCAAGCTTTTTCTCAAAATACCACTCTTGTCCGCCATTATCGAACACACAGTGTTTAAAAAGCATAATAGTGCAAACAATGCCCCAAAAGCTTTGCTCAGAATAAAGTTTATCCGCCAGAACCAGATGGCACACGTGCGGAATGCCTTGCAGTTGGCCCGCAAGTTGAGCCTGCCCCATGTGTAATCAATAAACTCATGCAGAACTTGATGCCATTTCAATCGAAGGGTGCAGATCCAAGAGGCACCAAACTCCTCTCGAGGAGGAGGAGGAAAGAATAAGGAGAGGAGGAAGGAAGGAAAGATTAGAGAGAGAGAGAGAGGAGTGAATGAGGAGCGAATTGGGAGAAACCCCGAAAATTTGTTGAGAATAGAAAAAGGGGGGGTGGGACTTTCGGTCGGAGAGGTCCCGCAGCAATTTGTTGTGGGGAAGCAGACGAATTGGAATGCGATATCTTCTTTTCACGTGCTTAGGGTGTTCTAGCAGATTTAGAAACTCTGTTTTTGGATGTTTGACTAAACGCTGGTCGCTTATTGTTACAGATAATGGGGTTAATATCTTTAATACCCTCGACTCGGCGCACCGTAGCGGTTTGTATGCGGGATAGGAACAGCCCCTTTCAAATAAGTTTGGGAAACAATTTTACACAGGATTGACCCAATCCCCAAAAAACTGTAATTCAGGTTAAGTAAAATAACAAAACAACCCAAATTCAAAATGCTAAGAACACAGCTATACGAAATCAAATCCTGTAACCTAGTATGTTCTTGAAAACCTGAGCAATAGGCCCAATGTAAAGAGCACACACTTATTGCTCCTGTGCTCCTGAGTAAAAATAAGTTCTGAGTTCAATCAATGTAGAAATCAGAACAAAACATTTTTTGTTAGTTTAATCTTAAATCGCATCCCCCGAGTGCTCTGAGGCATCGGGTAGTGCTTAGCGACGATATCAAGGATTGGAGGAAGGCATCATTGCAGCGGATGGGCCGTCCATCGACATCCAGTATTAAAAATATTAACCCCATTAATTAACTGTAACAGTAAGTGACCAGCGTTCAGCCGAAGATCCAGAAACAGAGTTTCTAAATCTGCTAGAACGCCACAACAAAGCACCCACAACAAAGTGCCCACCACAAATCGCCGGGGGACCTCCCCGACCACAAGTCCCCTCTTTTTTGTTTCGCAACAAATTTTCAGGGGCCTTCCCAACAATTCCTTCACACACCCTCCTCTCTCGCTTTCTCTCTAATCCTTCTCTCCTTTCTTGTTCCCTCCTTTCTTATTCTCCTCTCCCTCCTTCTTTCCTCCTCCTCGAGCGGAGTATGGCATCTCTTGGATCTGTGCCAAATCGAAGTATACATATAACCGAGTGCAACATAGGTCCCAAAGGCTTTGCTCGGATTAATATTTAAGCGCGCCACACTGAAGCCTTTATGCACAATAAGCCTGACGAATTCCAGCAGTGTCCGAAGTCATTGTTTTAACACTCTTGCCTTATCGGGCACATGCTAACACACAAGGTTAACAAACCCTAAGGGCATTTGCGTAATGTCTGAACCAAGTGGGCCTCTCAAATGTCAGCATAATCTGAAAAACTTGAATTGGAATTCCAGCTTGGTTGGCCACATAGACTGTGCACACAGAGCCAGACTATTTGACCTTGCTCTGGAGCTTCTGGTCCAAACGCCACCGTTCGTCATCACACTAAAGTATTGGGGAGTATTAGGTGATTCTTCTCCAGCTGTGATCCAGAGGCTGGGTCAACGATTAAGAAACATTGTTTAATATTTTTCAGGGCAACTACTTTGTGTTCTGCAACTGAATGTACATTGAGTCATGCTCTAGCTCTTGTTGCAAGCTCCCTTGAACTCGCTCAAGGTGTTCTCTTTGAGGCAAGGTCTAATATGTTTGTAAAAATGTCTTTATTGTTTTCTCTTGATACTACTATCTATGAGGAAGATACAAATGTTACAAAGGTTCATGTGTGAACAGAATTTAATCTTGCTTATTAAAAAAAAAAAGGTTGGCAGTTTAAATTTTTACATTGTTTCTTTCAGCTGCTGCGGAATTCGATACTGATGTAACGGCTCGTTCACACCCTTGGGACTGCTTACGACCCGAGAGGCTAAAAACCGGTTTTTAAGGCTCTAGTGAGAGCTTGCAACTTTCTACATTGTTGTGCAGCCGGTTGTGAGCAGTCACAATTCTCTTAAAAGCCGGTCTTGTCTCAGTCAGTCGTAGTCAAACGCAAGTGTGTGAACGAGTCTTAAGGGCGGACACTACCGAAAAGGGTCAACTTTTGAACCTTTGGCTTAGTATGAATGAAAATTACAGTATATACTGGTAGTGCCGAGACAAAATGCACTGCAAATTTTCATCTGTGTACATGAAATGTGAAAGAAATTATAGTTGTTTTTATTAGAAACACGCTGACATTGTTTAGGAAAACTATTGTTAAAAAAAATATTGTAATACGCAACATTTTCCTTCGCTAGATACACAGCAGAATACCTGGAGAGTGCAACTGTGAGAACAAAATTTCCAAAAAGTAATTTATTTAGTAGTAGTAAACATATTTATTAACAGAAAAATCATGTAGTATTTCGCTTAAGCATCGATTTTCCATGTGCCAGCGGTAGTTCGAGAACTTGGTCATACTTTAAAATCTTCCTGGATGACGATGAGGGCGAGAGATGATGAGGTGTTCAAGGTGAGGAGGCCTCAGACTCTGAGCTCCCAAGAAGACATATAGTCAAGTAGGGACTTCAGGATTAGAGTTTTCCTTGCAGAGACCCCAGTTGGGTGTGTCCACTGTCCCATATTCGTGGGTCTTTCGTCAAGCGGAAGGCCACCCAAGACATCCTCTCGATGCCCGGCAAGAGCCGAGCATTTCCATATCATATGATTGAGTCGGGGGATAGAGTTGGGATCCTTACATCTTTCACAGCTAGGGTCAGGATGGACGGCATGAGGTTCTATTCTTCTAAGAGTACTAAGTTTAATGTGATATATAGTCCTAGGAGTGATTGCACTACCAGTACGAATACCGTATTTACTCGCACAATGAACGCACTCGCGTAATGAATGCACCCCTCAAGTCGGCTCTCAAAATTTCGACTTTTCTTTTCGCTCGCGTAATAAACGCACCCCCAACTCCGACGTCAAAATTTTGACCCCCTCCCCCCACGCAGGCGAAATGAATGCACTTTTCTATCCTGGTGCAGCGAAGTCGGGAATGCATGGGAAGCGTGGGCGAACAAAACGCCTTGCAAAAGGCGTTAAAAAATAAAAAAAGATCCAACGGAAGCAAAAAAAAAACATGGAGAGGAGCTTTTTTTTTTGGCACAGCGCAGTCTGGACTTTGGGTCGCGCGCTGCGCGCAAGGAGATAAGAGAATTGGAGAAGCCCTTGTAAGCAAAGCGAAATGAAGCAGCTTGCGAAAGGCGGCAGACAAAAGAAAACTATCTACGGAACCAAGAGAAAAGAAAAAAGCAAAGTGGAGCTTTTTTTTCTTTTACACAGCGCAGTTTGGCCACGCGTCGCGCGCAAGGAGATAAGAAAGAAAAGCGGAGAAGCCCTCGCCTAAGCAAAGCAAAACGAAACAGCTTGCGAAGGGCGGCAAAAAAAAATCCACGGAACCAAGAGAAAAGAAAAAAACATAAAGGCGATTTTTTTTTCCTTTTTTTTTTTTGCACAGCGCAGTTCGGTTGCGCATTGCGCGCAAGGAGATAAGAAAGAAAAGCGGAGAAGCCCTCGCCTAAGCAAAGCGCACATAATAAAGGCATCCTGCCCTCGCCTCCTCCTCGCACTTTGGAAAGAGAAGCGAGAAGCCCTCCAAATGAACGCACTTTTCTATCCTGGTGCACAGAGGTCGCGAATGCATGGGCAGCGTGGGCAAACAAAACAACTTGCAAAAGGCGGGGGAAAAAAACAAAAGAAAACACGGAAGCAAAAAAAAAACATGGAGAGCAGCATTTTTTTTTTTTTTTGCGCATCGCAGTTTGGTTACGGAGTCGCGCGCCGCGCGCAAAGAGATAAGAAGTTATGTAGATTTTTCGGGATAAAAGGGCCGTTCATTATGTGAGTAAATACGGACACAAAAATTTTACTTCAATTTTACTCTGCGTAATGAACCCCCCCCCCCCCCAACTTTGCATCGATTTTTCAGGAAAAAACGTGTGTTCATTCTGCGAGTATTCAGAGGATGAGTCGGATGGTCTAGTAGCATGATGGGAGGATTGCGTGGATGTGGACGGGCTCGATGAAATTTTTCTCACCTTGCATGCAGCAGTCTCGTGTGCAGCTTCATTTCCAGGGATCCCGCTGTGAGCAGGAACCCATCGGATGTCGAACTGATTGTTTTCTTTCGTTAACCTGTTGGCAGTTTGGTAGATCTTGTCTATTGTGGGGCTGCAGGTGGAGCGATGTCTTTGGATTGCTCTGATGGCTGATTGAGAGTCTGTGTAGAGGATGAGTCGTTTGTCGCTGACGTTCAGCGCCTCGGGGCTGTGCAGCCCAAGGAGGATGTCATGGAGTTCCGCTTTCTTAGTAGAGTCTCCAGACCTTCCCGCCGGGCTGGGCATGACCAAGTTGGCCTGCAGTGCCCCTTGAGAGCAGTGGTATATCGACGCGGCCCCCACCCACGTACCAGTAGTGGGGTTGGTAGATTCTTCGGTATACACCACTATGTTGTTTTCGTCTTTCAGAAGCTCTTGTATTTCCTGCCGATGTTGCTTGCCTTGGTGCTTTCGTCTTTATTTGTCCCTCTTTGTATTAAGATTTCGTGGGAAAGGTTTGGCGCTGGGTGTGAGACTGATGAGTTCCCAGGGAGGCCTTGGCTTCGGAATGGGATTCACAAATTGGATCGAGGTGTAGAAGTATGTCACAATGGCTCGGCCCTCTTTGGTGTGCTGGAGTCGTGGAAGATGGGCTTCCTTTTGTTGTCGTAAGAGAACTTTGAATTCAGGGAGGTAGATGCAGTTGTGCAGCTCCTGTGAGTGTGCTTAGGTAGTCCAAGGATTGCCCTCCTCACATCATTCAACATACTCTGTAGTTTTTAGTGGTGCGCCTTGGTGTGCGGGTAGAGGTTTGTCGCGTATGTCACTTTAGATACCAAGACCGTTGTGACAATCTTCTTGGCCACCCTTTTTCCGGCACCACCTAGCCTGTGCGAGATCCTGCATACAAGATTTACTCCTTGTACGCAAGTATGTAAGCATAAACATTTATTTTATGCTTACGTCGCACTTAAATATCAAATATATGTTTGCCTTTTACGTCGTCGACAATATCTTAACATTTTTTTATAAAAGATATCCATAAAGTAAAAAAAAGAATCCCGCAGTTGCAGTGCCCATTAAATTCCAGTTATGAAAAACAATGAGTAAGCCTTTTCTTTTGTCTAATTACCTAACGATAGTTTTCCTAATATGAAATTTATTGCAAAAAATGGAACGAAGAAAAACGGGCTCGAAGTGCTTGAATCTCTACCTTTTCTTTAGCATCGATGGACCGAAAATAATTTATAAAATATAACTATGCAGTGCAAACAAATAAAACATTCTGTGAATACTCTCTAGGTGTTGGTGGATGTAAACGTGGCATTTTTCAAAATTTACTTTTTTCCCAGAAATTTCTTTTTCTGGGTAGTGTCTCCCATTAAGTAGTACGAGTTAACATTTTCCAAGATTTTTATTTTTACGTCCTGCACCGTGCTAAGACCTCATTCTAGCAGTTTCCTCGGTGGGGTACTGATTGCTGAGTGTGTGTGTGTTCACCACAACACTTCCTGCTACCGGTTGGGACATCGCTATTTGAATATTCCTCGCACTGCCCAGCAGGTTTTGCTATAAATTGGCACTGTACCCATTTTGAATACAGTGTAATCCCCTTCGGGGCTCCATTGACGAATGTTTTGGAAAATTTGGAACTCACTAGCATGCTTGTATTCCAAGTGTTTTCGCCTTCCTTTGTTGTACTGGCATCTTCGCAATCATGTATTTATATGACACCTGCTTTGAGATGTCACTTTCCGTTGTGTTCGGTGTTCCCTGTACTCTCTTGATTCGTGTTCATGTTCCTGGCAGTTGTTTTCATGTTGCCTGGCTGTCTGCATCAGAATTTTCAGACCTTAGGTGTCCTTGTGTGCTGGAAAATTCCTTTGCTTGTTTTTGTGTAACATAGGTTGGTAGTTTGTTTCTCTGCTTCACTGATGGCTAACATTCTTATATTTTTATTAGAATGAGGAGGGTCGGTGAACCCAAGACTCAGTGAATGCTAACTCAGCCATGAATTTGCTTTGGTTACAGGGTTCCTTTCAATTGTAGCTTAAGGTGCATTTATTTTTGTATCGTGTAATTATTTTAAAAGCCTATCTTTATTGCAATGATTTTTCTTTTTACTTTTATGTCATTTGGCTTGAACAAAATCTGCGGATGATAAATATGTATTCAGACTTTTGCTTCTCCGTCTCTCAGAAATAAAGGTCTACAGTCAAGTTTCCAGAGTGTTATTATCTTTTTCGTCTGCCATTGCATACCGTAGCTGAAGCAAATGTGCCACAGGCAGAGTACCGTATTTACTCGCACAATGAACGCACTCGCGTAATGTACACATCCCCCAAGTTGGCTCTCAGAATTTCGACTTTTTTTTCCACTCGCGTATTAAACGCACCCCCAACTCGACGTCAAAATTTTGACCCCCTCCCCCCACGCGCGCGAAATGAACGCACTTTTCTATCCTGGTGCAGCGAGGTCGCGAATGCATGGGCAGCGTGGGCGAACAAAACGCCTTGCAAAAGGTGCTAAAAAATAAAAAAAAATCCAACGGAAGCAAGAACAGGGGTGGAACGGCTGCGCCATTTGCGCCATTTTGCGCCAGACGCATTTGTCTGCGCCATCCTGCGCCATTTTGCGGGAACTGCGCCACAGCCAAGACCTCGCGCCATTGTGCTCCAAATCGCACAACGTGCGCCAAAAAAAAAATATATTTTGTCTTGGTTTCGGTTTTTATCAACTTGATTGGCAACAATGAGCGCGTTTAGCGTGGTCGGCCTTGCAATTTTTTGTTCCGTTTATTTTCCCTGTGTATCCCGAGTCGGAAGCGCGCGAAAATTCCAAGCGCTGCATCACCTGCGACTAGATTCTTATTCTTCAACCATAAGCGGTTCAGGAAGTCGGCCGAGGTGAGGTCAGATTGCCTGAGGCTCTGCGGCCCGGGTTCCGGAACTATGTCGAGCGCGTTGGGGTTGTGCTATAAGCAGTGCTGGTTTGCATTTTGAGCAGCTGAAAGCCACTCAGAAAATATCGAGGACACTATCTTCAGAAACAAATGGTACTTTCTTTTTGGTTCTCACTAAGGCCAAGTGTTCGCATCTGTTACACTGTTATCCCATCTATACCTAGGTTCCGAACCACTCATGTTCATCTGTGCTGCTAAGCACAATTGAAATTGCTCCCGTGCTTGTCTACGACACAAGCTGAAGTGCAGTGAAATCTGATCTGAGCTGCTCATAACCTGCTCCAGAATGTAGTTTTAGCTGCTCCCAACCTGCTCCAAAACAGCTGTTTCAGCTGCTCCCGTGGCTGCTCCCAAGTACATTTCATGAGTTCCACCCCTGAAGAAGAAAAACATAGAGAAGAGCTTTTTTTTTTTGCACAGCGCAGTCTGGACTTTGGGTCGCGCGCTGCGCTCAAGGAGATAAGAAAGAGAAGCGGAGAAGCCGCCACCTGAGCAAAGCGAAACGAAACAGCTTGCGAAAGGCGGCAAAGAAAAAACGATCCACGGAACCAAGAGAAAAGAAAAAAACAAAGAGGAGCTTTTCTTTTTCCCTTTTTTTTGCACAGCGCAGTTTGGTCCCGGGGTCGCGCGCAAGGAGATAAGAAAGAAAAGCGGACAAGCCCTCGCCTAAGCAAAGCGCACATAATGAAGGCATCCTGCCCTCGCCTCCTTTTCGCACTTTGGAAAGAGAAGGGAGAAGCCCTCGAAATGAACACACTTTTCTATCCTGGTGCAGCGAGAATGCATGGGCAGCTTGGGCAAACAAAACTTGCGAAAGGCGGGAAAAAAACAAAAAAACAACACAGAAGCAAGAAAAAACATAGAGAGGAGCTTTTTTTTTTTTTTTGCACATCGCATTTTGGTTTCGGAGTCGCGCGCAAAGAGATAAGAAGTTACGTCGCAAAAATTTTACTTTGCGTAATGACGCCTGCCCCTCCCCCCCCCCCCTCCCCCCCAACTTAGCATAGATTTTTCGGGAAAAACAAAGTGTGTTCATTCTGCGAGTAAATACGGTAGCTCTTTAGAAAGTTCTCACTTTGCCATCATGCTTGATGCTGGGATCTCGCTGTAACAGTTAAGACACAAACCCGCCTTAATCTCCTCCACACATATATATAGATATATATACTGTAAACGACTTAAATTTTCGCGGGCTCATATTTTCGCGAATCTGGCCAAAGCTGAAAGTTTGAAATTATTCGCGGGCTCTAATTTTCGCGAATCAAGTGTAGCTTCCGTAGCGTTCACATATTGCCAGAATTGTTCGCGGGACGTATTTTTTCGTTAACAGTATATATATATATATATATATATATATATATATATATATATATATATATATATATATATAATATATATATATAATTAACTTTTTAAATAGTGGAAATAGACATATGATTCCAATTAGAAAGTTGCTGAGCGTTATCGAAAACCACTAAATCAATCATTTTCAGAAAGACTTTGAGCGCGTGAGAAGAGTAGTAGTGCACTAAAATTACCACTCGTGGAGCAGGTACAAGGCTAGCGGTTGCGGGAAGGCGCCCGCGCAATTTTTCCGCCTCTTATCTAGCCCCAGCCTTGTACCTGCTCCACTAGCAGTAATTTTAGTGCGCTAATACACTTCTCAGGCGCTCAAAGTCTTTCTGAAAATGACTGATTTAGTGGTTTTCGATAACGCTCAGCAACTTTCTAATTGGAAACATATGTCTATTTCCACTAATTAAAAAGTTAATGAACAAATTTTATTAATTAGCTGGCTAATTAGTATGTTTTTGGCAATTCCTGACGTCCGCCGTGGCTGGTAGCTTGTTCCCGAAGACACTTTCTTTTTTTTTTTTTCGAACTCCCTAATATTTAGGATTTTTGAAAGTCTTCGCAAAAACACCCGGTATATACCGTGAAATACCGTGCGCTCGCCCACTCAAACTTTGAGATAATCGGAAAAAAATGGGGGATGGGCACTTGTCCGGTCATCAATTTTACATATAAACGTACTGTGCGCATTTTCTAAGATCTTACAAATTTGGATATTCTACGGTATATACACGAATTTGGCAGAAAAAAAGTAAGGTTGGTAACATAAGAAACAACGGCGTCATACCAGCCGGTGGTGGCCCAGTTGCATGGCGAGCACTTTCCGACGGCGCAGAGCGGTTTCTGATGGCCCGCTGCACGGACTCGCCGAGGAAGTCGGTCAGTAGGCTTCATACGGAAAGGAAGCGGGAGCGCTTTCTTACATGCATTTCTGCGGCATTCACAGAGCCCAGAAGGTTCAGAGACCATGCTTTTCACCAATCAAGAAAGATTCTTAGAGCCAATCAAATAGGCCGCCTTCGAAACACGGAAACAAATCGCAGATGGGTGCATATGATGGGTGTCGTCGAGTTCAAACACGACCGGGAGCAGAGCCTCGACCGAAGCAAACAAACAAATAAATACTGTGTTATGGAGAAGTCAAGACAGCGGTGCCAGAGCTTCTTTTTCTGTTTATTTTGTTTTACAAGACCGCTCCAACGATTGCCGGCGCCGAGGCAGTCTTTTCCTGCACATTTTCTATCCTGCAATTTTCTTGCTATTTATTTTTATTTTTGTCTAAAATCGACCCCCTAAAAATGCCGCTTCTGTAATGTTTACAAATTGTTTGCGGCTTCATTTTTCTCTTTACTTCGACTAACCGACGATATTCGCATTCAGCCAAGATATTGTGACAAGATATCGCATTGTGCCGAGAACATCAAGAGAAACCTTCTGAACTGTTGTCTAAAGCGCTTAAATTCTATTTTTCCGCTCGAGACGTCCCAAACTTGTGTAAACCTCTGGATAACGTACGATGAGAATGCTGATGGCATGATACCTAAACAAATGTCTGCTTTTGTGACCCTATAATTTAGCTGTCATTGCAGTTATGATCAGTGAATTCCGTGGTTCAAGTGCACTGACCGTAATGAATTGTTTCAACGTTTGGGAAAACAAAATGGGGCTTACAAAACATATTATGTCGTCTACTTCGGTAGGCTGCAGGTATGCTTTAGGTGCCACTGTCGTCCTTCGCAACTGTACTTTTAATGGCTTTCGAAGGAATTTCTAGCACTAGACCTTGTAGCAGAGCCGACATGTGCCACAACCACCCGGGTTCTAGAAAACACCCGAGGAAATGTACTTCCAGACTAAACAACCCAGGCTCCACTGCGCCGAGCACGGTGCCAGTGAGCGCGCCAGCTCATGCTACCGCGTGGCCTCGGGAGCCGCGAGAAATAAAAGATATATATGCCTTTGTCTAAGCTCTGTGCCGGACGTCCCTTTTCTTCTCCGGTGCTTTCGAACACACCGCCGACAAATTGGTGACCCGGACGTCCGACTGCAATGAACCAGAGCGCAGGCAACTCCACCGACGACGCAGGCTTGACCACCACCGTCCAGCTCCGCCTTCCAGTCTTCTGGGCGAAAAATCCACGGGCCTGGTTTTCCCAAGTGGAGGCACAGTTCCACTTGCGGCACATCACCACCCAATTATCACGCTACTATCATGTCGTGTCGGCCCTCCCCCCAGAACTGGCTGATGAGCTGGACGACATACTGGCGGTGCCACCTCCTGACGACGCTTTCGACCACCTCAAGCGCACAATCCTCGCCAGGAAGACTGAGTCGGAGACATCGCGGCTTCAGCAGCTTTTAAACACCGAAGAGCTTGGCGACCGTAGACCATCCCAGCTGCTTCACCGCATGCGGCAACTGTTGGGTGAGCAAGCGTCTGACGCAAGCAATCCCATTTTACGGGAATTGTTCCTCCATCGCTTGCCCCAAGGGATGCGCATGACCCTCGCCCCAGCTGCAGACTTAAGTCTTGACCGCCTCGCGGAGATGGCCGATCGCATCGCCGAATACGCTACACCTAGCCTGTCGAGCGTCGCGGACACTTCACACCAGTGCTCCTCCACCCGAGCCCTCGAAGCCCGCATTGACGCTTTAACAGCAAGCGTCGCGGCCCTCAGCACGAGAAGCAGACCGCGTGAACCAACAAGGCGCAGATCATCTCGACGTCGCACTTCATCGCAACGACGAGAAGGCGATACCTGTTGGTACCATCAGACATTCGGCAGCAGGGCAAGAAAGTGCGAACAACCATGCAACTGGCAGGAAAACGCTCCGGCCAGTCACTAGAGGCGGCAAGTGACCAAGGCCCAACAGCAAGCCGTCTGTTTTTCATCACAGAACGTACTTCAGGCCGCCGCTTCTTGGTCGACACCGGAGCTGAAATGTCCGTCCTTCCTCCAACACTAGCGGAAAGACGACACCCACAGCCCGGATCACGCCTCGTTGCGGCAAACGGATCCAACATTCCAACTTACGGAATGCGCTCGGTGACCCTAGACTTGGGATTACGCCGAGTCTTCCGATGGATTTTTGTCATAGCCGATGTGACCTACCCACTCTTGGGGTCTGACTTCCTTTCCCACTTTGAATTGGATGTCAGTATGCACCACCGTCGCCTGACTGACAACAGAACTCGCCTTGCGGTCAATGGAGCCTTTACCAACTTAACTTCATTTGGCATTCGAAACATCCTGCCTGCTTCCAGTTTTGCCGATATCCTAAAAGAATTTCCAGAGATCACGAAGACGTCTAACATGTCAGAGCTGCCACCACACGGAGTGACACATCATATCGTCACTTCTGGCCCACCCACTTTTGCTCGCCCTCGTCGTCTATCGGGCGAACGCCTCCGCGTAGCCCGACTAGAGTTCGAGCATATGCAGGAGCTCGGCATCATCCGACCATCAAAGAGTTCCTGGGCCACACCCCTCCACATGGTCCCCAAGAAAGATCCGGGAGACTGGAGGCCGTGTGGGGACTACCGAGCGCTGAACAATCAAACACAGCCCGATCGGTACCCATTGCCTCATATCCACGACTTCACACAGCACCTGGATGGCACATCTATCTACAGCAAGATAGACTTGGTGAAGGCGTATCACCACATCCCAATTGAACCTGCGGATATACCGAAGACGGCAATCACCACCCCCTTCGGCCTCTTTGAGTATGTCCGTATGCCCTTCGGGTTGCGCAACTCCGCGCAAACCTTTCAGAGGTTCATCCACGAAGTCCTTCATGGACTTCCTTTCATCTTCGCCTACGTGGATGACCTCTTGATTGCGAGCGCATCACCCGAAGAGCACAACGAACATCTACGCCTTACCTTCGAGCGACTCCGCCAATACGGACTCACAATCAATGTGGCAAAATGTACCTTTGGGGCAACAGCTTTGGAATTTCTCGGACACCACATCACACCTGCTGGCATCGAACCTCTCCAGTCCAAGGTACAAGTGATCCGAGATTTCCCCCAACCAAAATCTTTGAGGAAGCTGCGAGAGTTTCTTGGACTCATAAACTTTCATCGAAGATTTATTCCACACTGCGCACAAGCTATAAAACCTCTGACAGACTTGCTACGTGGCCAACAGAAATCCTCCACGGAAATACCGTGGTCAGGCAGCGCACTAAAGGCTTTCACCGCTGTAAAAAATGCCCTTACCGACGCCACACTTTTGGTGCACCCTCGAAATGACGCTCCAACGCGCATCATGGTTGATGCTTCGGAAGTTGCAGTGGGAGCAGTGTTGCAACAACAAAACAACAATGAGTGGCTCCCACTGGCATTTTTCTCGCAGAAACTCACCCCGGCGGAGACACGCTATAGCACGTTCGGACGCGAACTATTTGCAGTTTACGCAACCATTCGCCACTTCCACTACTTCTTGGAAGGCCGAGTGTTTCACGTGATGACCGACCACAAGCCTCTCACCTACTCATTCGCCGGAAACCACAACTCCTATTCTGCGAGAGAAATTCGCCACCTTGCTTACATCGCAGAATATACTACAGATCTACGCCATGTCGCCGGTATTGCCAACACGCCAGCAGACGCACTATCTCGCATTGGAAATGTATCTCCGTCTCCAGTTGTCAATTTTTCGGAATTGGCCTTGGCCCAACAAGAAGACGCCGAACTGCAAAAGCTACGCACGTCATCAACATCTCTCAAGCTGCAGTCCATTACATTGCCACTTGCCACTTGTGAGATTATTTGCGATATGTCAACTGGCACACCCAGACCCTACATTCCTCCAAAATTTCGTCAGGCCATTTTTCACGCTCTGCATGACCTCAGTCATCCGGGAATTCGGGCCACACAACGCCTAGTTACATCAAGATACATCTGGCCCCGGATCAACGCAGACATCCGTCTATGGGCGAAGATTTGCTGCAAATGCCAGCGCTCAAAGGTGTTTCGACACACAAAGACACCGCTCCACCCATTTCGACCGCCGGATGCCAGATTCGATCATGTACATATAGACATCGTGGGCCCGCTACCATCATCCAACGGATTTCGCTACATATTGACATGTGTAGACAGATTCACGCGATGGCCTGAAGCTGTTCCACTCGCAGACATCACAGCAGAGACCGTCGCCCACACCTTCATAACCACCTGGATCTCACGGTTCGGTTGCCCATCTATCATCACGACCGACCGTGGCCGACAATTTGAATGCGCGTTTTTCAAGGCCCTCACCAACATCTTGGGCGCGCGCCACATACACACGACATCGTACCATCCTGCCGCAAATGGTATGGTTGAGCGCCTACATCGCCAACTGAAGACGGCACTCATGACTAGAGAAGATCGAAACCATTGGGTCAACCATCTTCCTCTTGTTCTCCTTGGAATTCGCGGCACCTTCAAGACGGATTTAACTTGCACCTCAGCCGAACTGGTTTACGGCACTACACTTCGGTTACCAGGAGATTTCTTTACGTGCACACCATCCGCACAGCCCGACATGCCCTCATACCTTGAAGAGATGAGAAAATTCTTCACTTCTCTACGGCCGGTCCCACCAAGACAACAAACACAAAGACAAATTTTTACAAGTGAAGATCTGGATACGTGCACTCACGTATTCTTGAGACGAGATACGGTACGCGCACCTCTCATTCCCCCGTACGACGGACCATTCGAAGTCATCTCACGCACCGACAAAACTTGTACGGTCAACATCAATGGTCGTCATGACGTTTTCACACTCGATCGAGTGAAACCCGCCTACTTGGACTCTTCTCTGACGGACCCTGTGCTCCTGCACCATCCATCAGCCGTCACACCTACTCAAGTAAAAGCCTCCGTCAAATCACCGACTCCCCAAAGGACCGTGACGTGGGCCACAACCACCCGGGTTGCTTCACGACACTAGGGGGGGGATTCTGTAGCAGAGCCGACATGTGCCACAACCACCCGGGTTGTAGAAAACACCCGAGGAAATGTACTTCCAGACTAAACAACCCAGGCTCCACTGCGCCGAGCACGGTGCCAGTGAGCGCGCCAGCTCATGCTACCGCGTGGCCTCGGGAGCCGCGAGAAATAAAAGATATATATGCCTTTGTCTAAGCTCTGTGCCGGACGTCCCTTTTCTTCTCCGGTGCTTTCGAACACACCGCCGACAACCTTATCGTATTTGCTAATATTACATAGGGTCTTGGAACAGGACTGTGCGAATGGTTAGAAAAATATATCCACTCACCAGGTCTGGTAACTTAGTGACCAGAGCTGGTGAGTGGTTCAATTTTTATTTATTCGCTGGGTGCCAGCTATCGATATGTGCGGGCACCAGGGCACACAGATGAGATTAATGAGGTCCACCCAGAGGTTTCGGAGGCGATGGTACTTGCTCTTCCGAAGAGCTCGGGAGAAGGGGGGGAAGGACCCGGGAAATTTCGTGGGGAGGGGTAGGGAGGGACCCCAAGCCCCTCGTAGTCGGCGCCTATGTGAGGTGACATCGTTTTCAGTACGGAGGTTTAATGCATGTGAAGACATCGTGCTGCATTCTCAAATGGCCTAAAAAGAAAAAGAGACTTGGGAGTCTATGAAATCTATGAACTGATTTTATTGGGCTGATACTCCTCAGCACAGCATGTTTGTATTTGCACATAGTTTAACGACAGTTGCTTCTTTTCAGCCATCATTATCTTTTACTTATTTTACCACAATATTTTTCTCACTAGACACTTGTTCCTTGGGGCTATAAATGTGGCTCCTGGCTCTCTTAAAAATTTATAGATTGGATGTCGTCGTAGAAGTTGCAGTGTTTCTTGTTCACCTTCTTAGCTTCATGAACACGGCAGCTAGTATATGGTTACAGGCAGAGTGTCGAACCGGAACCGAACCGAACCGAAAACCGGAACCGAACCGTTATTTTTAGCCGAACCGGAACTGAACCAAACCGAAATCTTCGCCGCCATCTTGGAACTGAACCGGAAAAAAATATAACGGTAACCGGTTCAAAACGGTTCACGGTAATATTTTTTATTACAAAATGAGTGTTTCGAGAAGTAAAAATTGGCAGCTGTATTTTTATGTAGTGATCAAATTGTCATATACTGAACTGCAATGTATGAAAAATTGTGGGTTTTCGTGGCGCTTTTGTATTGGCACTACGATTAATCATGTGTCATGTGGTCACGTGACGTCATAGTGTCAATATATGCTGTCAAATAATGTCACGTCACGTGGCCTTGTGCCGGAGTCATGTGACTCACCGCGTCAAGTCAGCTTAAATTGAGTACGTCACTATAGTCCGTTGCAACTCAAGAAGGTAGGGCGAGGGAAAGAAAGGCCGGGGAGGAGGAAGCAGACGGAACGCTGGAGACAGGAGGAGGTTTCCCCCTCTTTTCTCCAGCGTTCCGTCTGCTTCTTGCTCCCCGGCATTCTTTTCCCTTGCCCTACCTTCTTGAGTTGCAACGGAATATATATGTATTAGCGTTGTTGACATCGTGACATCACATGCCATCACGACTTCTCACGGCGAGTCACGTGACATCGTGACGTACTCGATTGTCATGAGCCCGAGTTGAGTGCTCGGGTTCTTGGCAATCGGCATCGCCAAACATTCGTGTTGGCTTGTGTTCAATCAAATATGAGAATATATCCGAACTCTAACACTGGCGGTATACAATTAGCGTCAGATAACATCGCCGCTTGTTCTAATAGCGAGTTGAGGAGGGAAAAGCTATTTCTTTCCTTTATTTTTTCTGCGTCTGTCATTGAGTGAAGAAAAATACTGTGTTTTTGAGAGCTATCAACGTCAGGGATTAGCTCTTAGTGGTATTTACTGAAAGTACAAAAATTGTCGCATGAACCATTTTACATGTACACATCATTGAGGCAGCCAAACATGTTTTCGTTGTTGCTCAACTGTCTCATGAAAGTTGTCCCGAGAATAGGATTGAAAGGACTAAATATGGCTTATTAGTCTGACGATAAATAAAACTACAAGTGTGTACGGCAGGGATACCTAAAAAGAAAGATTCTAGTGGCCTTAGAGGCAGCCGCTCAAATTCTCGCAGTTTTTGTTTTTAAGCTTATTGATTTTTTTATGCAAAATAAAAGAAATGGAGGATCACTGTTAACAAATGACACAAATATAACTGTCGAATCGGCACCCCCGGCCAAACGGACAAGGGAGTCCCACAGAAATGAAAAGTAATTTCTGGAAGAGCATCGTAAAATGAAAAGGGGGGGGGGGGGAAGGGGGAAGGGGTTAAAACATACTGTGTTGTAAAGGTTCCCCTGCTCCGCATCTTGGCGCAGACAAGACAGCGTGATCCAGCAAAGCTACTTCGTTTGCAAAATCACTCCTGCCAGAAAGCGGGTTTTCATGATGCCAGAGGCTCGCGTCGTTCCTCATGACACTGCACCAAGAAATAATAATTTTTGTTTCTGAATACATGAGTTGCACTGAGTGCGAACCTTCTGCAGCGTGCATTGTACACCACGGGATTTGATTTTCTCAGCAAAAAGAAATTTCTGACTACCAGGATATAGTGCGAAGATGTCGCGTACAAACCATGTTAAACAGTTCAGATTTCTGGTTAAATGGGATGTTCTCAGCACAATACTCGGTTTCAAAGTATGAGCGTAGCAGAAGCTAAAAGAGCACGCTCTGGGCTTTCAGCGTTCTTGCCAAGCACGAGCGCTCCTGCAGTGCATGCACTGGTCTGGAGCACATGCTCGCGCTTGTAGCATCGGCTGAGTCTGGACTTGGAGGGGCCCTGCAAAGCGTTTCTAACCATTTTTTTAATTTGCATCGCGTTCGTTCTAACTAGTGAGTGTGACTGTAGTAACACATTAAACATAGAATGAAGAAAAAAATCCGACGTATTTTGAACATAATAGGTGAAATAGATTCAGAATATTCAGCACAATTTCTTTTGTTGATGACGTCCTTGGTCTGAACCAATAGAGAACCAAAACACGAGCGTGCAACAACCATGCGCGATTCTTCCGAAGTGTTGGAAATTAACATCCAGTTATGAAGATGTGAACGCCCCACCAATTTACAGGTGTTCCAAGCAACATTTTGAGTGAGAATCACGTGCTTGAAGAGATCAGAAGGGGTCACTTGCGGCTATTCAGCCATAAAGCCCCTCTATCCTGGGAAAAGTGGCGCCATACATTGTTGTGGAAATGCTCGAGACACGTGCCGCGCGCCACTTCCGGGAAGAGCATGTCGTCCTAAATCTAGCTCAGTGCTGCGCTGTTCCACCATGATCTTCCCCAGGGATGCACGTAGCACGTGCCTCGTGCATCGACGCGCCTTACGCAACTTTCAAAACATGAAGGGGCTTTATTCAGCCAGTCCTTCCTCTAGAATTCTATATCGCTATTATCTGTCGCTCTAGACCCATGCTCTAGTCCAATGTCTTCACTGAACGCTCGTGTATGACACTGATAGGCACGCTTTTCGAAGCAGCATTTGGTTTTCTTCGTCCCTTATGCCCCTTTAAGCTGAAACAAAGTGTAGCAAAAGGGATGTCCAAATTGTAAAGTTGTGCAGTATATACACGCCTTAGCAAGGCTTCGTAATCGGATTATGACTCGCCCAAGCGCACCCCAGCCAAGCAAGATGGCAGCGCCCTGAAGCCGGACTTGCAAACGTGTATATAGTAGTCTCGCGATGATATGCGGCAGCCTAATAAAATGTTAGAGCGCGCAAGACTGATGAAGCACAGTGTTGTAAAATGAGGCCGCAAAACAAGTGCACGTAAAACCAAATATAACTTTAGCCTCCCGAGACAGTATTCTGCGAAGTTTCGAGCTCGAAATATTAGTCCAAATGTGATTTAAATTAGAAATATATTGTCTGTTCTTAGCGATATTTATGTGTAATTGGGAGCATCATTGCACGCATCTCAATTAGAGAAATACGGACGATAACCAACAAAGTCCTGAACAGTTATGAGTCCGACGTTTCAAAGTCGGTTCGGTATTTTCATCAGGGGCGACTATTTGCACGTGGGGAGCTGCAGCTTCTTTTCCATCTACGGTGTGTCGATGGCTTCCTTCACTTTTAATGCGAAAGAATTAACTGTCCCATGGAGCGAACCGACGTCATCAGCTTTGAAGCTGCGCCAAACGGCGCCTCCCACCGTCCCAATGTCGCGTGAAGCAGGAATCTGATGGATAGGTTCCCATTGGCTAGCGACGAACTAAGGGAGCAGAAGAAGGACATTCATGATCTCGCCTCCACAACTTATAAGTGCTTAGGTGTCCTCGGACATTTTTGTTCTCCAAGTGCCCTAGTCCGTTCACATATGCCGATGGTTAAGTGGCTGTCGACCTATTGAGCCCGACCTATTGAAACGTCTGGCTCCTAAATGTTTATGACTTCGTTGGTGAAAGTCTGTATTTCTCAAATTTTTGACCCAAGCAGACGGAGTTCCGTCGATCAGACCAGTTTACGTTTAAAACCTGCATTTCTATACATTGATTTTTGCAGTAAGGCGTCCTGTATGGGATTATTTGGAAGAATACCATTTATTATCTCTCTTTCTGCACATTTCGTGTATTTGCCAGATCTGTAATGTGAGCACAGTCCTTTTTGGCGTAGCCCGCGACCCGGTGTTTCACACTGCCAAACTGCGAACAGAAAAGAGTGCTCCGCAGACTCAACAGATGGCGTATTCTCGAGCACCATCCTTCCATGTCAGTCTCAGCGGCTATGTGAGCTTCATACAGTCAAAATTATTAATGACAATAAAAAATATTTTATTGCTGCCTGAAGACTTGACAACATAAATGAAGGGCCGATCACCCTAAAGATATACATCATGAGTAAATGCACCCCGAAATTATCTGATATATGCCCCGCAAATTTTTTCCGGCGTTTTTATCCTCGATAGAAGTGATTTGGGAACCTTAAACAAATGTTTTATTTTGAAACTGATTTAAATAACATATGTCTTCCTGACGCATATTCAACTTCTCAAACATATAGAAGTCTGTTTCTCCTTTTGTGTGATGAACAAGAATTTTATGTGTCTGTGGGCTGGACGAAAACAAAGTACACAGTGGCGCGTGGCGAAACTATGACGATTGCGCACGCAGACCGTCAGAATGTGACCAATTAAGTACCTGTAATGTCGAGAAGAGTATGAAATAATGCTTTGTTCTATTTAACAAAAATATAAAAAATAGCGAGGGTCATGTTTATTTGTAAATTGAAGTGACCGATATCTTGACAAGAATAAACCTCAAACCAAGCTATGTCAAAATTGTTCATTTCGGTACGCGCTATTTTAGGCCAGATCCGATCTGAGTATAAAGGTCCCTCTTTTCCGCATGATTATTTGCATGCATAACAGTCCTGAGTGTAAAGGATACTGGTCAGGAAAGTAAGCGTTGTTATTGCCGCTCAGTGTTTCTATAAAAGGCAGATGAAAGGGTCTGTCCTAAACTGTTATGGCATCTTGAAAATATTATTGCTTTTAGCTCAGTTGAGTCGTTATCATAAATATCGTAAAACGTATTTTGTAAACTAGATTTCGGGGTATATATGGCGAGGACGCGCTCATTTCATGATTTTATGCACTGTAATTAATTCCTAAGTTCAAGACCACAGCAGGAGTCTACTTTTAATACTGCGACGCAAAGTTGTAGCATTAACGGGTATTTTAGGCGATCTCCAAACTGATAACTTTTAGATTCAGATAAAAAATATGCGACTGAGGTAAAAAAAAATAGATGCCGAGTCATATACGTTAATCTAGCTTTCTTTTACTGTTTCATTTAAATTAAATAACGCAATTTATTTTACTACCTGAAAATAAAAGTGGAATTCTACGAATGATAAAAAGCTAGATACTCGTTTCACTGTTGAAATAGTGCCTATTGCCAAAGAAACGCGGAAAATATATTCTCAGTTTTGCGGTTCAAACCGGTTCAAACCGGTTCGAACTGTTATTTTTTGCTCACCGAAACTGAACCGGAGCTGAACCGAAATCTGCGAACCTGAACCGGAACTGAACCGATAAAAATTTCGGTTCGACACCCTGGTTACAGGGCATCTGGGAAATGACAACAGATACGAGAATGGGCGTTGACGTCAGAACACCGAGCTCTGATCATCGAGTTATTATAACGTACGCTAGGGGTTCAACTGGCGCTAGTGTGCTGTTGCAAATTAAAGCAGACGGCAACCAGTCAAAAATTGACTTCCGGTAATGCAGTTCTGTGGGAAAAAGTGAGTGCCTCTTTCCAGTGCACTCGGCTACAAGAGCAAGCATCCCGAATAATTCCTATGTACTAGGTAGCTTGGAACATTTCTCAGTCAGGCGGACGAAATAATTGGTCAGTTACGACGTTTTTCTTTCGAATTCATCTCATTGAAAACGGTGCTGAAATGGCTTCGTACATGAATTTATGTTTACGTTACTACTATCGGGACAAAAATAAAAATTGTCCTGATGGGTTAACAATATGTTAATGAGTATGGGTGCCAAGCATGAGCCAATGCATACCCCTTGTTTTTGTATATAGATCCCATCATTTCATTCCACAAACGTTGATTTAAGATCAACCGACAGGATTTTCGTCGATTTAAGATAACTCCGACAAAGTTCTTTTTGAGCACTTTAAGAAAGGTAATTTTTTTTAATAAGATCAATGTTTTTAGATTTCTAGATGATTTTTTAGTTCTGTTCAGACATGGGCCTGCAGAATTCCAGTCGAGAGTGGATGACCTTTTTACTGTTTTTAAAAACGTCTTACACCCCCTCATACTAACCCACAAACTACTGGTAGATGGTGTGTTGCAGTTCCTTGACGTCAGACTCGCCTTTTCTGAACGTAATGTGTGCTGGATGTACCACCCTAGAGCCCAAGAACGCCGGTTGCCATACAATTCAGCTCATTTGAAACTGGTCAAAAGGAGTATTGCCAATATGTGCGTATTGAACTCCCTCAAAAAATCATGCCAGCATGTCAGAAGGCCTGGGCACGCAGTATGGGCGGTTGTTGGCAGCTGGCTTCCCGGGGAATGTAGTGGTGTCAGTTGCAAAGATCGTATTAAAAAGATTGCATAGTAAAGCTTGCCCTCGCCCAACGGTTCTCAGAAATAAATAAAAGGTCGGGGTGATACCGTACAATCACAAAACGGTGCATGGCCTGAAAAAGATGGCCAATAGATCGAACGTAAAAGTGGTGTTTTCCGCACCAAACGAACTGAGTAAATTATGTAGAACGACAGATCCTTTTCGTAAGGTTCCTTCTAGCTGTGCAGTGAAACACAGGAATCCCTTCGTTGACTGTGCGGAGGAAGTAGTGCATCAGATCCCCTTAACATGCGGAAACAAATATATAAGTCAGACCGGTAGGTGTATTAATGACAGGCTAAGGGAACACAAACTTAAAGTAGGAAATTATCGGGAAGGTCATCTGTCTGGTCATTGTCAAAGCTGCAAGTGTGTGCCATTGTTTTCCGAGTGCACAATTCTGGTGAGGCACAAGGAAAAAACTGAGGGAGAAAGTTGAGGCAGATGAGATTAAGAAGGGTGGAGCAGCATGCCTATATGACGCGGCCTGGCATGGATAGTATATAAGTGACGTTTCATGTATTAAAATCAGTTGTTAGTAGCGCACTGTGGTGTCTGATTCTCGTCTTTGTGTCCTTGTGTTTTGAGCGCTAAAATGTATTCCAACTTTTGTTGAACCGAATTTTTAGGTCGAACTTTCGGGGTTCGACTGGTTCAACAAACCTTCAAACTTTTAACCAGATTCGACTGGTTCGACTTTGTGGACAGTGTGGCCAGACCTTGATACAGTCATGTCTAGGTTTGTAAAAAAAAATTTACGCAAAGGGTTATTTTTATTTTATGAACACTTGCAATTAACAGAAACTAATTCTAATCACTGAAGAAGTTAATAACTTAATTTTTGTTTTACTGTATTAACTGAAATAACCAATCAGTGCTGCCCTTAATTCATCCCTTAGCCATCATCATCCAATCCAAAGCCAACTGGCCAGCCTGTTGCGCATGCGCATAGCAGTCGAACTTGAGTCGAACCTTTGTCTAACTTTTCACAAGAAGTTTGAAAAAGTCGAACCTGGTCGAACTCTAACCTCGATTGGTTCGCGACATCCCTACCCCCCTCCCTACGAAAAGTAAGGCGACGGCGCGCAATGAAGAGGAGCGGAAGAACAACATTCATGCTTTCGCACTCACAACTCGTAAGAAGTGCTTAGGTGTCCTCGGACTTTTTTTCACTTTTCCTCATGTTCCTGCTTTGTACGGCGCTCCCGGTGGTCTTTCCGTTTCTGAAAAGATACAACATTTATTATTTACGTGCAGATTCGATAAGGTGCGCACTCCTTTGCGGAAAGTGTTTTTCGTTGCAGATCTTCTGGATAGATGCTGAAAGCTACTGTCTGAATAAAATAATTCGGCGGTTAAACATTTTAGTGAAAAACCCGAGACTGAGGTAATGACAGACGACAAGGAAGAGAAGGAGAACGTCTCAAACACAGCTAAACCTTTATTGAGGTAAAAACCCTTTATATAGGGTTGAAAAAAGAAGGAAGGAAAGGGAATCCTTCTTCACATCACCTCTCACCACAAAAGATAGGACACCGGACCTCTAACAATGGGGTCAAACCAACAAAAGAACTGACAGCACCAAAGATGACACATCATTAAAAAAAAAAAAAAAAAACGCTGGGACACCCCGACCACAAGGAACGGGGCAAGAAGCTGCAGGCCTGGAACGAGATCGGCGACATTTTCGGCATAGCAGGTACGTACACCCGTGAGCGATATGAAGGTGAACAGCCCTCCTCTTGTTTTTGACGCTCCTGCAAGTTTTGGAACAAGCTCTGTTCCAGAAGAGGACAAGAACGCAAAGTTTAGACCCTTGGCCACGTACCATTTGAGACGTTGAGAGTTAATATAGCTTTAGGGAGCCGTAAAACAGGCAAGCAACCAGGTAAGGTGTTCACCTTCAAATTGCCGGCGGGTGTGCATATCACGGTTGACGGAGTTCCGAAGCACCATTACGTTTTTTTTGTTTTTTCCTGCCGGCATCTTTGATCAGAAAAACCTTTCAGCCGGCTCGAAAAGGTGTTGATTATTATCTGTTAAGCCTGGCGACTCGTCGGTCGCTCAATCGGGTGTGAACACTGATGGTCGCCAGTCGCTTGTCGCTAGTCGCTCCAGCGACTGTCCCAAGTCGCAAGCAGGGTGTAGAGCCAAATGAGCGACCGGATTGTGTCCCTTTCGGGTTTCTCTTTTTTTGTGGCGCCATCTATGTGGAGCACCGCGAACTCTCACTCCAGGTGGGCGACCGGTGGCGACCGGCTAAACCGACGGAGATTTTTTTTCTTCTCGCCGCAGCGCCATCTGTCGCAAATCGGGGGTACCCGCAAGCAGACGAGTACACAATCCGGTCACGGCATTGCTGTAGGCCTCATGGGCCGTTTCCCCACCTGTCTATCTTACACCCTGGTCGCAAGTGTGAACGGGCCTTTACACTGGACCTTTCACTGAGAAAGTGAGCTAAAAAGGAAATAATGCTAACAATACCATTAGAGACTTAGAAATCGCTTCCATTCCGCATCTAAAGACAAAGAAGGCGTGTTCACTGCATTCCCATGCTTCGTTATTGCGAAAAAAAAAAATTAAATACTAAAATGTTTAATATAGACCTTTTCATTTCAGTAGTTGCCTGACCGGCGGGTAGAGGGCGCTGGCGCACTTGCCGCTTTCGTACAGTAAGCTAAGCCAAAACATTCAGCAATCTTTACCGGGACTGATTTATGCGGATGATACTAATGGCTAACAACAGGATAGATTTGCAGGAATTAATGAGCATCTGTGGTAGGGAAGGAGAGGAATTAGGTTTAGAATTCAGTAGTGAAAAATCAGCAGTCATGATTTTTAACAATGATGATGTTGAGAGACTAAAGATACAGAATATTACAGTTGAGAGAGCTAGTAAATACAAGTATTAGGGGTATGGATATGCGATGGTGCAGAATATATCAGTGAGCATGAAAAGTATATAATAGGTAAGGGCAACAGAAATGCGGCTGTAACTGAAAAATAGAGCACTTTGGAATTACAACAGGTATGAGGTGGTGAAAGAGATTTGGAAAGGGGTCATGGTGCCTGGCTTGACTTTTGGAAACGCAGTGCTATGCATGAAATCCGAAGTGCATGCAAGACTAGAAATAAAACAGCGTGGAGTAGGTAGGCTGGCTTTGGGGGCACATTGCAAAACACCAAACCAGGGAGTGCAAGGAGACATGGGATGGGCGTCATTTGAGGGCAGGGAAGCTGTGAGCAAGATAGAATTTGAGGATCGGTTGAGGCAAATGGGTGGGGGGCAATGGGCACGAAAGGTTTTCAGCTATTTATACATGAGGAGTATAGACACAAAATGGAGACAGCGCACTAGGAAATTAAGAGGAAAGTTTTTAGGCTATAGTGGGGTTACGGAAGAGCAGGTCTCAGTTAAAGGGGCCCTCCAACAGTATTTGAGCGTCTACTTTTTTCTGCGGTTTCTCCACGCTAGTGGTCCCGGAAACCCAGTGGACAACGAAAGAGTTTAAAAATATTAGCGCATCATATTTTAATTTGACAACTCGGAAACACCTCCTCCGACGGTGGCGCCGCGAGGTGCCGAATGCGCGCACATAACGGCGCTCCCTTTCACTGTACGTCACATTCACTGGGTTTCGTGATTGGCGAGAGCCGTCCCAGAAATTTTGAAGCGGAATAAAGTATATCACACGTTAACCGTCATTATTTCTCTAAAAAGTCGTTTTTATAGAGCTAATAAAGTTGCAAATTAAAGTTCAAAAAGGGCGAAAACAACGCCTCGTCGCTCATGCGCGCCTCCCAGCGGCGGAGTACCTCCTACTCGCCGAGGTGGCCGAGGTGGCTCCGGTGGCGGAGTTGCGGGAGACGAGGCTTCCGCGGCTGTCGAAGCGGACTCGTCGCGGCGCTTGCGTGGTGTGCCCTCGTACGGCGCGACGCCCAGCTCCGCACTCCTTTTTAAGAATTCGGCGCTCAAGATCTGATAAGCCCGGTAAATTCATCGATGATGGCAACCCGATTCCAAAGCTACGATGGTTGAAGCGAGGCCTAATGGCCGACCGGGCCGACGGGCTATCAACCAAACTCGCGATCAATTGGCCAACCGCTTTGCTCCAATCGCTAAACTGTTTCATTTTACGTCATGAAGCGCAATGTTTTGCTTGTTTAAAGTTGTTTTCTGCAATATTTAAAGGGGCCCTCCAACAGTATTTGAGCGTCTACTTTTTTTTGCGGTTTCTCCACGCTAGTGGTCCCGGAAACCCAGTGGACAACGAAAGAGTTTAAAAATATTAGCGCATCATATTTTAGTTTGACAACTCGGAAACAACTCCTCCGACGGTGGCGCCGCGAGGTGCCGAATGCGCGCGCATAACGGCGCTCCCTTTCACTATACGTCACATTCACTGGGTTTCGTGATTGGCGAGAGCCGTCCCAGAAATTTTGAAGCGGAATAAAGTATATCACACGTTAACCGTCATTATTTCTCTAAAAAGTCGTTTTTATAGAGCTAATAAAGTTGCCAATTAAAGTTCAAAAAGGGCGAAAACAACGCCTCGTCGCTCATGCGCGGCTCCCAGGTTACGGTGGTGGCGGAGTTGCGGGAGACGAGGCTTCCGCGGCTGTCGAAGCGGACTCGTCGCGGCGCTTGCGTGGTGTACCCTCGTACGGCGCGACGCCCAGCTCCGCACGCCTTTTTAAGAATTCGGCGCTCAAAATCCGATAAGCCCCGTAAATTAATTCATCGATGATGGCAACCCGATTCCAAAGCTACGATGGTTGCAGCGAGGCCTAATGGCCGACCGGGCCGACGGGCTATCAACCAAACTCGCGTCCAATTGGCCAACCGCTTTGCTCCAATCGCTAGACTGTTTCATTTTACGTCATGAAGCGCAATGTTTTGCTTATTTAAAGTTGTTTTCTGCAATATTTAATTTGCTAATAACTCACAAAATATTGCGAATTTCTGTAATATTTTTTTTCCTCGGTGTTCCTGCTTTCATGGAGCTCCGTTTCAGCGCGAACTTCAAACCAGTCAAAAATTGTTGGTGGGCCCCTTTAATTTGCTAATAACTCACAAAATATTGCGACTTTCTGTAATATTTTTTTTTTCCTCGGTGTTCCTGCTTTCATGGAGCTCCGTTTCAGCGCGAACTTTAAACCAGTCAAAATATTGTTGGTGGGCCCCTTTAAGAAGAAAGTTAAGGCCACAGAAAGAGATCGGTGGCTAGAGGGAATGCAGACAAAGAAGGCTCTGGAAGGCTATAGATTAAACAAAACAGTTATTGCCAAAGAAAGCTCATTGTTGTTTGAGGCAAGGACAGGTGTTTTGCGAACCAGAACATACAGAGCGAAGTACCAGGAAATGGACACAGTGTGCTCTGCTTCTGGAGAGGAGTATGAGAAGGCTGAGCACTTGATATTCTACTGTAAAGGGCTTCACCCTATGCATACCGAAAACAACAGATTTAATAAAGTCATTGGGTTTTAGAGACAGCGAAGGAAAAGTGGATTTCAAGACAGTAGAGATTACCAAACAAAGATTAAGTGAATGGTGGCAGAAAGCGAGAGAAAACTAGGCATTTTCTTATTAAGTGATGGCAAGGGGGATTAATAGCCTCACTTTCTTTTCAGTACGGAGTGAATATAGTTTTCACATTCAAATATTCTAAGCTTAAAGGGTAAGACAAAATGACTAGGTGGCGCAAGCTACCGCCCGATCCAAAGGGCTCAGCCGTATTCATCCATCCATCCATTAGGTTGCTTCTGTTTAGTTGGTTTTGGTTTCGACGTGCACGCGATTGTGTTGCCGTTTCGTGCCGTTTTCGCTTAGTTTTGCGATATATCTTTCTTTGTTGTAGCGCACGGCGAATGAAACAATAGTACTAAGCCACTTGGCGAACCACGCAGTGGTTTCGAGCCTAAATTGCGATCTTTTTTACGAAGACCATATGGGCCTGATTACGTCCATCGTTATTTTCGGCCAGGTTCGGCGGTGAAACAACTGCTTGATGCACAGGGAGGATTACCATTGTCCACGGCCGTACCCGCGGACACTATTTTTCAGAAGATAAAAAAAAAAAATAAAAAGCAAGACGAGCTCCGCCTGCAGCACGCGCTCGTTGCCTGTTGCCGTGCATTGTCTGCGCGTGCACCTAGCGGTACGGAATTTAAATAGTTCGCGCTCAAGTCAGAGCTGCTACTGCTAACCTTATATTGCAACAGACTAAAATGCAGGAGAGCTTAGAGAAGAAGCAGGTCGACAACATGACTAACATTCTGCTGAATCACCAAAAACAGTTGAACTGACTTTTTCTGAACTTCGGAGACTGGAAACGTCTCCTATAATGGCGTAGACAATATAAAAAAGAAGTGATACTGTCTCGGCCTGTTTTATTTAAAGAAATTAAGCTTTCGAGAAATATTTCTGATAGACCAACCTGGGCTGACTAGAAAATTTATTTAACTAAACTACTCATTAGCAGCTTTTCAAAGTATTAGTCTTATGAAATAGACTATTTGTTATATGGACATTTGCTTAGGACGTTCTCAAAGTATGAGAATGGTGAGATAAGTGAATATCAGACTTCAAATGAAGTCTGATATTTATCTTCCGTATAACTTGCCAAAAGAAGTTAAAGATCGCAAAAGGATTGATCCCTGGCAAATTTGGCTGAAGTCGAACCTCAGGCGCCACCCTGAGGACCTGTGTAGAAAGCTGTTTACCGGTTTGAACCGATCCGCTTTGCACATTTTGGCATCGCCAGCTACTGAAAGTAAATCCCTATTCACCGTCGACAACGCTGCAGTCGGGTTATTTTCATGCAGGATTCTTTTCGGCGTCACATATTGTGAACCCCAGGCACTATCAAGCTGTCTGTGACCGTTTCTTACGCGGGGAGTCCCAATCTTTGTGTTGAAATGAATTAATTGAAACTGCATGGTTATCCAAAAAATAAATAAATCACTTAAGCATCTGAAAGACTATGGACATGGGACCAAGCGCGGTATAGAATTTCGTGGAATTCATAAATAAACTGATCAAGCGAATGCTTATATCGCACACGCGATTAAGAACGTCAAACAGATATAGGTGTGATATTGTGAACAAACAAGTTGCCTAATGTTGACGTACCATTATTTCTAGCATAAAAAATAATTCAAGTTAAACGTTTGTTCCCGCATCTTGTCTACAATTTTCCCGATGCAATCAAAAGAAACTGTTTTCGATATGTTATAACTACAAAAAACTATGCTTTCAGGAAAAGCACGTGGCTAATTACGCTGAGTATTTCTGTATCCTCCTTGAGACCCTAAAAGTGCACTTTTATATATATCATTACATTTTGCTTCCTATTGCGAATGTTCCGCCCTTATTTGTAAGCAAACCTGAGTTCTCATACGTTATTTGTATTTGAACTGTCGGGCTCTCTTAAAGTCATATATGTACTCAATGTGCGCGCGTGCTAACGCTGATTCCTGTTCCCATATAACCTTTTCACACGTATACCTCACACGCCGACGGTAAAACATAGTCAAAACGTGTTACAAAATTAATGACAGAAGTAGCGCACATAATCATGTAATGCAATTACATGGTAAGTATAAGTATCAGGAGACACTTTACGGAGTAAGGCAAGACTCTTTGTGAAACGCGACGAAAAACCCGATGGGAGTGAGAAGCGACGAGTTGAAGCAACCTAATGGCAGCCGCACCACGTGATTACAAGATGGCAGCGCCCATGCGGCGGAGGGTGAAAAGGTAGCTCACTGGACCTTTTGTAGAAACATCGGTTCGAGAGTAAATGCTTCCAGTACCCTCTCTCTCTTCCTTCTGGCCGAGCAGAGAGGGAAGATGGTTTCGTTGTGTCGACTTCAGGGTGGAAGATTACGCATGATGGGGACAAAGGCGAGTTTGGGGGAGCCGTATCTACAGGGTGATACAAGGAGACGCCAGGCTCTTTAAATCGACCGGAAAATTCGGTTTCTTAACCTATCGCGCTACGACTTTGTGCAGCGTTGCCTACAGATAGTACATTTTTTTTTTTTTTGTAAAATTTGCAAAGAGCGAACTTACCTGAGGAAAAAGCAAAGAAAGAAAAAGGCTTAGCTCCTATGGAAACGCAGCGACGCCACCGGTCTTCAAACAACACGGCGCCGTTTCGCACGGGAAACAAGAGATGGCGCAACGAACGCCGCCAACGAACGAGCAATCGGCGCCGAGAGCCGGCGTCTTTTCTTTAGCAGACAATTTTTTCGACTCAAAAGCGGCGCGCGTTCCGCAGTGGGCGACAGTCGCAGAGCAAAGGCGACAGTCGCAGAGACAAAAACAACTGATATAAAAAAAGCTCGCGCCGCTTTTGATTTGAAAAGATCGTCTGCTAAAGATTAAAAGACGCCGGCTCTCGGCGTCGTATGCTCGTTCGTTGGCGGCAGTTGGCGTCGCGACCGCTTGCGCCATCTCTTGTCTCCCGTGCGAAACGGCGCCGTGTTGTTTGCAGACCGGTGGCGTCGCTGCGTTTCCATAGAAGCTAGAGTTCCTGTATAGGCTCCCTACGGGAGCCAGAGTTGCGCGTTCACGCATGGCATGTGGATCCAGCTCCTCACGTGACTGAATTCGGCGAATAGCAGCGCCGCGCGTTTGGGAACGTACGCCGGGGCGCGTGCAACGTCTACTTTGCTGCACGACACTTGATACGGCTCCTCACGTGATCGGATCTCGGCGAATAGCGGCGAGGGCGGCACGCGGCATGTGGAATCAAACGCGCAACTCTGGCTCCCGTAGGGAGCCTATACAGGAACTCTAATAGAAGAAAAGGACAACGAAGTGATCTGGTGGAAAGACGCTGATTGTTCTACTCCGGCTAATTCAGGCAAATATAAAAGATTACAAGCTCAAGAAAGCCACCTAGATCCACACTTGACGACTCTACGATGCCTGTGACTGGCCCGGGTCAAGGTGCGGCTGAATGTGAAATGAACGACAACCAGATGGAAGATCTGACGGCCTCATCGAGCGCCGCTTCATCCTGCGCAGAAATTTCTGGTGAGCTTGACAACTCATCGGAAGGCTTCCAATTTCCAAAGCGCCGCAAGAGGCCAAGTACCGCCATCAGCTCCGTATCATCTGGCGCGACCGTAATCACAACAACAGCACCACTTCAGCCTACTCTCACCGTGATTCTGAAGCCCACAGATCCCGACAAGTCACTTGCGAAAATCAATCCTCTAAAGATCTCTGAAAAACTCGAAATGACCGCACCAGATGGCGTCATTCTTGTTAGGCCAAATCGAAGACTGAACCTTCTCGCAATTGATTGCAGAAACACAGAATCAACGAAAGCTCTACTTAAACTTGAAAGCATCGGAGGAATACCTGTGCAAGCCTACGCACCGCACTCACGTGAAGCAGCCAAGGGAGTCATCTACGGAGTGCAGGAAGACATCAGTGACGTCCAGCTAGAATCTTCAGTTCGGGCTACAGCCCCCGTTCTCTGCCTTAGGCGTCTTGGGAAGTGGTTGTGAAACTAGTATTCAGCACTAACACCCTACCTGCCTACGTCACCATCGGGTACACGAGGTACAACGTTGAGCCCTTCATTGAAAAGCCTCGACAGTGCCCGAACTGCAGTCCGTACGGTCATATCCGTGGCACCTGCTTGAAAACAAGTCGCTGCAGTCGCTGTGGTGGAGCTCACGACAGAAGCAAGTGCGACACAGAAGACCCTAAATGTATAAACTGCGGAAAAAAACACGAATCAACATCTCGTCAGTGCCCCAAATTCAAACTTGAACAAAGCATATACAAGTACAAGAACTACGCTGGAGTGGACTACAAGTCCGCAAGATCAGCCATACTCTCCTCAAACGAAAAAGTGGAGGCCAACCCACCTGACACAACTGAACGTAGGCAACATCAAAACCACGTTGCTAATAACTCAACAGAAGTGGCCGGCACATCCTCTGTTAAGGGTAAATACCAATCGAGAAAAGGTAACACAGAAACAACAGGCCGTACTACTTCAGATGACAAATCAAACACTTCTAACACACCAACATATAAGCTCAATAACGCTAAGGAGTTTCCAATCCTTCCCAATCGCGAGCCTCCGGATAATATTAATTCCAGAGACCAAACTAGAAGATCGCGAGAGAAGTATTCAACGAGTCCCTCTCCCACGAGCTTGGGACCCACACTCAACACAGTGTCTACGTTTATTCGTAGCATCCTTCTCACTTGGCACTCTCCTATAGCAACAGCTTTAATAACACTACTTGATTACATCCTTCCACTCATTCAGCTATGGTGTCAATAAGTACACGTAAATTACACGCCTCCGCCGACATTTTTACACAGTAGGCCCATGCAGTCCATTGAAATATTACGTAGCCGAGCAGCTATCTTTCAGTGGAATGCAAGAGGTCTACGTAATCGCTTATCAAATTTTCGCCAGTTTGTTTTCAAATATCGTTTTCCTGTTATAGTAATATCAGAATCACGAATCGGCTCAGACATAAGACTATCAGGTTATGAGCTCTTTTATTCCCAGAGAAGATCAGGTTTAAGCAGGGTACTTCTTGGAATTAGGAAAGATCTAACCTTTTTTTTGCATACTGTTTCACCGCACCAAACTAACGAATACATTGCTGCAAATGTCCGCAAAGGAGCGATCACTTTCACGATAATTGCGGCATACATTCCACCAGGTAAAGCATTTGACAAGCTTAGACTAGAAGAAATAATTAAAAAGACATCAAGCCCACATATACTGACAGGCGACTTTAATAGCCATCATCCAATGTGGGGCGGTAAAAAAGCTAATACTCGAGGAAGAGCATTAGTTGATCTGGCCGACAAATATAATCTTACGGTTCTCAATGACGGAAGTCCCACGTATTTCAAAGGGGTGACGATGAGTAGCCCACTAGACATTTCACTGGCATCAGCCGATCTGGCCATTAAGACATCATGGTTTGCCGACATCGAAACCCACGGAAGTGATCACGTCCCCACCTATATCACAATAAACAAATTTTGCTGCGCAAAACTGGGTACAAGTTTATCCTACACTAACTGGGAAAAATTCCAAGAAAAACTAGAAACAACGTGTCATGAGATCGCTACTACTGAAGACCTTGCGCACGTCATTGCGTCCGCAAAATCAGAAGCTACAAAGTCGTACAAAATGGCGAATTCGCAGGCTGCTGTTGATAGCGAGTATGAACGGCTTCGCGCTATTCGCCGTCGTGCAGAACGTAGAGCCCGAAAAACAGGCGATTCCGAAGACTTGAGAGCATCACGGCGAGCGCAAAAGCACGTTCAACGGCATTTAGACAAGCTCTCAAAGAAACGATGGAGAAATAAAAGCGCAAGCCTAGATCCCAGAAAGCCTTTGACACGCATTTGGCCAATGATGAAAAGCCTTCGTAATAAACCGCAGCAAATGCATCCCTTCCGATCCATTGCCTTGAGTCGAAAACTCTCAGAAACCGCCGTGGCAGATGAGTATTGTGCAAAGATCACCTGTTACACGTCAAGCTCTAAATCCAATATCAGCATCGCAGATCAAATAACATATGCTTGTAGGCTAATTAATGTCCCCTTTACACTAAAAGAGTTAGAGATCGCGCTTGCATCATGCAACACTAAGTCATCTCCAGGGCCAGACGGAGTTGCTTATTGTGCCTTAACTCATCTTGGTGAAAGAGCACGATGTCTTTTACTGGACTTTTATAACAAATCATGGGATTCTGGCATTATACCAAATGAATGGAAGGTAGCTCGTGTCCTGCCTATTCTCAAGCCTGGAAAGTCGCCTCTTGATATTAATTCCTATCGACCAATCGCACTAACAAGCTGCATTGGTAAGATAATGGAAAAAATGGTGCTTACGCGGATCGAATGGGACCTTGAGAACAGGGGCCTATATCCAGCCCAAATGTCCGGATTCCGCCGCGGAAAAAGCAGCATAGACAATGTACTAACTTTGGTTTCTAGTATCGAAGAGATGAAAATGCAGAAAAAGAAAACAACCGCTCTTTTTATTGACATCAAAGCGGCATTTGATACAGTAGAACACAATGCGATACTTCTTGACATGAAAAACATGGGATTTGAAGGACCTGTAGTCACGTGGATATCAAACTACCTTAAGGGAAGAAAAATTTACATTTCAACACAAGACGGTGACACAGGACACCATGAAGTAAAACGAGGGGTGCCCCAAGGGGGTGTTCTTAGTCCAATTCTTTTTAATATATCGCTCATTGGTCTTCTCAAACTTCTTCCAGACACAGTACATATATCTTTATATGCTGATGATATTTGTCTTTGGGTATCGAGCAAGTCGTTATACATAAATCGGGCACGACTACAGAAAGCGATTAACATTGTCATAAGATATCTCAAGTCTCGTGGGCTACATATATCTCCGATAAAGTCAGCCGCTGTTGCCTTTACAAAAAAGGATACCAGCAAATATCCCATATATGTAGAAGGAACACCGATACCCTATGTTCCTGAATACACCTTTTTAGGTGTAACTGTTGACAGATATCTCACTTGGGGCCCTCATATTAAACGGCTCAAAAATAAATTAAACTCTTTCACCCAGATAATCCGAATGATAAGCGGAACAAGGTGGGGTTGTTCCGTCTCAGCAACGATGACCCTCTATAACTCTCTTTTTGTAGGACTCTTACGATACACCTTACCAGTTATGAACGGAGCCTCAAAGACAGTTATGAAAGATCTTGAAAGTGCCCAGGCACAAGCACTGCGCTCTTGTTTGGGCCTGCCCAAATGCACATCGAAGAACGGCACACTCGCTGAGGCTAGGGCACTTCCACTTTCAGCCTTAAGAACTCAAGAAACAATCAGAACTCACCTTCGACATGTCACTCGCAATACAAATCACCCCCTTAAGGACATTGTTGAATCTAAACCTTCCTCTAGCTTCTCCAAAATCATCACGCTCCAGAAAGACTATCTCCCCAACTTATTTGAGGCTGCACAGAATCCGACACTTCCGCCTTGGATGTATCCCCCATTAGAAATTATAGCGAACATTCCAGGTATAGGGAAGAAAGCAGAGACATCAATCGCCGTGATTACACAAATAGCCCTAGAATATATACATCGAACCTATTCACTATCTGTGCATATTTATACGGACGGGTCTACCACTCTAGCCTCCTCATCTATCGGTATATATATTCCATCAACCAAAACAACTATTAAAGCAAAACTAAGTCATATGACGTCCTCGACTGCTGCAGAGCTCGCCGCGATCAGAACAGCCATGCAGCATATTATTCTCCAAAATCCACACCAATGGGTGATATTCGTCGACTCTAAGTCTGCTCTTCTAGCTCTTTCTTCACTCCGTAAACAAAGTCCAAACATACAACTTATTCACGCAATCCTGGAGATCCACCAAAATGCGTTGGTTAAGGGGCACAATATAGTTCTCCAGTGGGTGCCAGGACATTGCGGGATTAGTGGAAATATTTGTGCAGACAATGCAGCCAGAGAAGCTCACGAGGAAACTGCTACTTTCCTCATTCCATTTTCAAGAACTGATTCCAACATCGTCACTCGAACAATCGGCAGGGAAATAACATCGTCGTTATGGACAGACCCACATTATTACTACAAATACCTAAAACACATTGACCCCAAATTAGAATTTTGCATGCCACGAGGCCTCTCAAGAGCTCAAGAGACAACACTTCATCGACTGCGTCTCAACGTCGCATATACGAAGAAATACCTCCATCTTATTGGCAAGGAAGAATCACCCACGTGCTCTTCATGTTTTTCACCCGAAGACAGTGATCATCTATTGTGTATATGCAAGAAATACGATTCTGAAAGAAAGACGTTAAAAATACAGCTAGGACTAGGACCAAATGACAAACTTGAACTGCACCACCTTCTTGGGCCGTGGTCAACGTCTGGAGACGCACATAAGGCCACGAAAGCACTAATTGATTTTCTCTCTCATACTCGATTATTCAAGCTACTATAGAAGTTGATGTATATAATGTAAATACGTATTTTTTTATATAATTTTTTTTCTTCTCTCTTTTTCTTTCCTTTCTTGTCCCCAACCCTACTCCCCTCTCCTTTACGAAGTAGCAAATCACCTTTTCAGCAGGTTGACCTCTTCGTGACTGTAAATAAACAACTATTCTCTCTCTCAACTCTAATAGAAGCTAAGCCTTTTTCTTTCTTTACTTTTTCCTCAGGTAAGTTCGCTCTTTACAAATTTTACAAAAAAAAAAAAAAATGCACCATCTGTGGGCAACGCTGCACAAAGTCGTAGCGCGATAGGTTAAGAAACCGAATTTTCCGGTCGATTTAAAGAGCCTGGCGTCTCCTTGTATCACCCTGTAGGTCACAGCGCCTCAATGGCCAGTGAACAGGATGTAGCTGACGTTTTGGGTGTGGAACGGGTGGGAGAGGCCTTGCGCGCGCGTTGTTATCTCGCCACTTAGCCTCGAACCCAGTGGCGTGTCTAGGTGGCAGCACATATTCGCCAAGAGGTCCCTTGCGCCCTTACGTTCTGCTCATTAATTCAGCGGTGTGATACATTCAGTTGTTTGTTAATTCATTTATTTGGGATTGGGTTTCACTGCCTGCGTTAGCACCTCTTGGGTGGCTTTAATCATAGAGTTATTACAATACACGCTAGAGGCTCAGCTGGCGCTAGTGTCTACGGGACTTCCGGTTGCAAATTGAAGCAGACAGCATGCAGTCTACTTTTCCAGTCTTCCTGTGTATTCCCATGGGAAAACGCGCGTGAATTTTGTTTCTTCGCCGGAAAATAACATGAATAACTTTTGTTATTTCGGTTGTACCGGATAGTATGTAACTTTATTAATATGGTGATAGTGTAATTGCTTTAGTTACAGTATTTTTTCTTTAACACTGAACGATGTTAAACTTCGCTATATTTCAGGCCCAAACCTCTGTTCCATGGCAGGTATGTAGAAACGAGCGACGATTCTAAGCAAAATAACGATCGAAAGAAATGTAAAGTGTGTTCAAAGTTCGCCAGCATTCTGTTGGTGCTTATATATTGTTAATATGCACGCCCTATCACTATATGAAAATGACCCCGTCGTGCATCTTTACGAGTGATTAAAAAAACGTTCGAAACGTAAAGAATAAAGTACGTGGGCTACTAAAAGTGTGTTTTATTATTCTTTCCTATTTCGGGCAGTTTTTATCGGGCACCTGTTCTCTGGCTTCATCCTATTTGCAAAGATTTGGAGCGTGCGGGGGATGATTTGAACCCAGAACAAGCATCTTCGCACATATTCACGAGCAGAAAGAATAAAGCAGTACTTATTTATTGCACATCGGACTGTATTACGTGACTCAATTTATTTTGATCGTCTGCAAGCACGAGGAGTAACTTATCCAGTATTACTGCGTAGTTCTTGCCGTCTCTCTTGGTTTTCCACATGTCGTTCGTTCGTTTGGCACGTATATCCCCCATGCTGGAAAGCGTCGACGCCGTGTTCGCGCTAACAGTGTCCGACAGTGCACATAAATACACGTACGAAGTGGTTTTAACACCGTTTTTCATGCCACGAATTTCAAATAAAAATGCTGTAACTGACCAATTATTTTGTCTGCGTGACTGAGAAATCTTCCAATGTGCCTAGTACGTGCAAATGATTCGTGATATTTGCTCTTATAGTCGAGCGCAGAGAGAAAATGCATTCGCTTTTTCCCATAGGAATGCATTACCGGAAGTCAATTTCTGACTGCTTGCTGTCTGCTTCAAAATGCAACAGCACACTAGCGCCAGATGAGCCTCTAGCGTTTATTGTAATAACTCTATGGCTTTAATCTTCGCGCACAGCGTGCAGACGTATTCGCAACTTTCAGCGATGGTGGTACCGCGGTGTGAGAATCGCGTTCCCTAGCTCCTGGATGATTGGCCTCATAATAAATGGGCTTGCCTACACCTTCATGGCGTGAAAAAATAACTTAAGGCTCTAGTACTGCTCGTATATAGCAAAACTAAAATTACTCACGCGCCGTCGACCCAGCATCGTACCGCGCTGTTCTACGACGATCATCCAGATGACAGCCTTTTGATAGGCACCAGGTGAAAGTTGCGAATTGTGTTCTTCTTTCAGCCATTTAAAGGGCATTTCCTCCAAAAATACCCACCTTCCCCAGTCCTTTCATTTGGCCAACCCACCGTCGTCCCTGGCCTTGGTCGTTCCCGTCATGATCGAAGCAGGGTCTTCAAAGTAGAGGGTTTTCGCAAAGTGTCCCTTCGACGCCACTCGATTTCGCACCGCCCCCGCAATGCCGATCTTCAATCCACACAACGCGCGTCTGTTGTCCGCTGTTTTTGTTTCGCTTTGCATCTTACGATACGCCCGATTGCACTGATTCTACAGTTGACAACGTGATCGCCGGCTCCCCGGGCATGAGAACTGCCTTAGTTTCTGTTTTTAAATATGATATATCACACAAATGTCAAAAACTCACGCAGCGATTCACACCGGTTCGCAGCAGACGCTCGTTAGATGACGCAGGAACCAGAGGGCGCGAGTCGCTGCCCGACTCAAGGGCTTCAGCTTTAGCCGTGTTCCTTGATCCATAGCTCGTTGAGCATTCTTTCAGCAACAACGGCCCCGCAGGCCCCGCATGAAAGCGAAGCTGATTTCACCATTTCACGTTCAAAGACTTCTCCACTCAACAAACAGGTACTACTGTTCCCAGGACTGAATCGTTAGGTGCGAGGCGATAGCTTTAAAATAAACTTAACAAGGCCCTGCTCACGGCTGTGGCTTCATGTGGCACTGTTTCAACGTCGAGTTTTCGCGCTTTTGTGCACGAGTAGGGTCATCTGAAGTCGTAAAAGCAGCGCGCTCGCCTCACCGTATAATGGGGCCCTGCAATCCTATTTAAGCGTCTACCTTTTTTGCGGTTTCCACGTCTCTTTGGGTTCGGGCAAGCCAGCGGGCACGGAGAGTGTAACTAAATATTAGTGCGTCATATCTTAACCGGACGACGCGGAAGCCTCCCCCACCTACGGGGGCAACCCGTATGTAATTTTGGGGAATCTTCACAAAAAGTGCGCAAGAATTTTTGTTTTTAGTATTGTCCTATACAACCAAATTTGACATCCATGTGCTTTAGATTAAATAAATTCCAACTATCTAGGTTTGATTGGAATATATATCTTTTATATTTAGTAGGGATGTCGCGAACCACCCTAGGTTCGATTTCGAAAGGTTTCGATATTTGCGAAGTGAACTGAGGTTCGATTTCGAAAAATTTCGATATTTTCGTACCGACCGAGGTTCGAATTCGAAAAATTCGCAACTTTCGATCACAGTAGAGTTTCGAAATCGAAAATTTCGAAGCTTTCACGGTTTCTAAAATTTCGGGTTCGAATATTTCGAATATTTTTTTACTAGAGGTTCGATAAATTCGAAGATTTCGAACTTTCCTAACTTGAAATTCGAGATATTCGAAAAATCTGAATTTCTTAAGATCTGAAGTTCGAAAAGTTCGAAGATTTCGAATTTCTTTCTGCATAAAGTTCGAAAGTTTCGATTCTCTTTTAACGCTGAATTAAAAAAAAAAAAAAAAAAAAAAAACCTTCGAAGATTTTGAATTTTTTCAAGTCCAAGTTTTCAAAGTTCGAAGTCCAGTTTTCAAGTTCCTCCACAGTTTCAGTTTCAAATAACGTTTTCACGACTCACTGGTTTTCACAAAATCTAGTTTAGAAAGGTTAGGGTGTGATATCTAGACTCTGCGAAGTTGGTCAGGCAATTAAATGAGACGACGAGTGTCCCGGATGTGCTGGAATATTTGCCAGTGCAGAGTGACGTGTGACCATAGATCAGTAATTGTGACCGCCAGCCCGGGGGGGGTTCTTTAACGTGCATCACGCAGTAGTGATCACACGAACACACTGTTTTACGATACTCATCCAGTTCGAAATGGCCAGGGGCGGGCAGGAGGTTGAGGCTCAGAAAAACCTTGAAGCGACCTGGCAAACTACCTCCCCACCCCTTGCACGCTGGTAGTAATCCGTTCGAACGCCGTACGAGTGACTCTGGCATATAGTAAGTTAAGTTTGTAATTGTCCTGGAGGTTTATTTTCTGGGACGGAGGAATCGCCTCGCAAAAAGCACAGAAGCCGACACAACTCGAGGTCGAGGAGCTTTCTACCATACAAGTGGCGTCGGAAGAGGAAAAACGGGGGAGGGAAGAGGGAAGGGGGGGGGGGGGGGGCCTCAGCTTCCCTTCCTCCCTTCCAGATATTTGGGACTGTTAAAGAAAACAATACGGGGAAAGAGGGCGTGGTCGAGCTTATTTTAATCTGAAATTATTTATGCCTATGTATAGCTACTGTCGCTCTTCACTGCATAAAAGATCGCGTAGATGGTCATTGTTAGAAACTCGTTGTCAGAAGGCACTACTCGTCGCATGCTTAGTGGTTCGGAAGTTCAAAGCTATGTCTTTACGACCTAAATAACTGTGCCAATGGTAAAAAAAAAAAAAAAAAAAAAAAAAAAAAATATTAAATAAGGGGATAAAAAGAAAAACTATCAAGAACTCGCCGGATCTGTTGTATTCTTGCATATTCAGAGGTTCAGAACTTCGAAACAACTTTTTCCTACCAAAATGTGTACAGGCTAAAAGAAACACGTCCAAGGAACGTGAAGCGAAAAAAAAAATGTTTTCTTTTAATGACGTGCTGAACTTGAACAATATTAGAAATCTTCTCCCATGAGTTAATTTATTCCTTAACGTGAAAAAACAATAAATACATTATTTTGTATTCTGCAGATGGCAATGATATGTACTGTCTGTGGTGTTAATTTAAATGCGATACCTCAAACAACTTAGACGAAAATAAATACCAAGTTTAGGGCATAATTGCATGTAGATACATGTTTGGACATTTCTTCGAAACTCACCTTGAATAACAATAGTCATATCTTAAGACGACACTTATCTAAGCTATACATAGATCATTCTTAAAACGTTTAACATCTCTACCATAAATAGCTTCGGCTACATCGCGCTTCAAATCTGGCACAAACGATAATCGTCAAAAACTCGTCGTCCTTCCTCGCTCCTTCGGGAATTTATTTCTTTAAAACTAAGCATGCCAGAACATTGAAATAAACGGCATTGTCTTTCGTAAAGAACGGAACACGTACCGCATGTAAATGTTCGAGAAAAAAAAAATTACGAATGTACCTCACTACTTGAATTCAAATGAAACCGTCCTTGAATTCAAATGAAACCGTCCGCCGGTCTTTCGAAGTTCGATGAACGTCGAACTTTTACCCTAAAGTTCGAAGTTCGTCGAACTTCTGACTTTTCAGGATTCGAAAGTTCGAAACTTTTCGAATTCTATTGATAAATAAGTTCGAAAATTATCGATTTTCTTAGCATAGGAAATTCGAAAGTTCGAACAGCTTCGAACTTTTTAGTGCAAGAAAATCGAAAGTTCGAAAATCATCGAACTTTTTTGGTCAGTCAAGTTCGGAAGTTCGACAAGCATCGAATTTTGCAGTGTGATAAGTTCGAAAGTTCGAAAAGGATCGAATTTTTTAGCGTAATAAGTTCGACGGTTCGAAAAGCGTCGAACTTCTTAGCTTAACAAGTTCGAAAATTCGACTTCCGTCGAATTTCACGATATAGAAAATTCGAAAATGTGAAATCTTTCGAACCTTCCGAATCGCTTGATTCGATCATCGAAACTTCGATTCGAAAAAAGTTTGCGGCATCCCTAATATTTAGAAAGAGTAAAACTATACGCACTCCGGAGTGCACTTCGGTCGGAAATGGCTATACGCACTCCGCTAACCTCGTGTAAAACGGATGGTCACAGCGAGTTTTCGAAGCAAAGCCTGAAACTATCGAACATGTTTTTCTCGACTGCTGGGACGCTTTCCTTTTCTGGGACGTCCTCCAGCGAACTATTAAAAAAGACTTGCCTTTAACCCCATACGGCATTAGGTTTCTTTCTGTGGAGAAACAAGTTGAAATCCCTCTCGATCTACTTATGCTCCTGGGCCTGCATGCCATATGGAGAAGTAGAATGGCAGTGAGGCATGCCGACGTTGATGCCCGACCCGTACGCGTGTATTTCATAGAATCTATCTGCAGACTAAAATCTGTATACGCCACTTTGGTTTGTGCGCCTGATTGGGTGTCAATTCTAGACGTACTTGAGACCTTGAAAGAATTTTAAATTTTACGACCGCGCATAAGTGATCTTCATGAAGTGAATTTAACAGTGTGATCCTTTTGTATTGTACATGTCCAAACCGGCAATAAAAAAAATGGCATAGCGTAGGGGTTAAGACGTCCGCTTGATACGCATGTGGACGCGGGTTCGATCCCCGGCGGGCCTACTTTTTTTTTTTTTTTTTCTATCTCAAACATTTTGTTTTGTCGAGGCATTAGGCGATTTTACGACATTTCTTTTTGCTATGAACACTAAGAAAACCGAATGTTGTCGCCGAAACTTCGCAGAACTAAATGGTATGGGACTCCCTTTCCGGAGGTGCGATCGGGCACAGCGGGGCTTGTGTTGCCGGCTGGACGCCGCGAAGCGGCGTGTACTGGTTAAGTTTTGTAATTAGCAGCCGATACTGTCGCCGCGAAGCGGCGTGAACGCAGGCGGGGGGCTGTGTTAACAAGCTCCCCAGTGATACACGCGCCGTTCGAAAAGGGTGACCCAAATGGCATGAGTTCTCCGCGGTGTGCGTATAGCCATTTCCGACAAAAGTGCACTCCGGAGTGCGTATAGCTTTACTCATTTAGAAAAACATTAAGAAATGTTGGTTAGCCCTTCGAAAATGGTGTTTTCCCGGTTTTCATATATTTTAAAATAAGATAGGTCTAGCACACAGTATATTTGTTGTTCTTTACACTCAGTGGTTTAAAAGAAGATAATTTGTTTATTTTTCTCGGCTCTTTTAAGTCTGTTGCCATGCCCCACATGCAGGGGCGGATGCAGGAATTTCCTGAGGGGGGGGGGGGGTCAGGTGTTGGTCAGCGTACCATTTGTTTAGGAACCCCCTCCCCCTCTCCTTCGTTTTACGCCCTAAATTTTACACATGCAGAAATCAAGAGGGGGGTCAGGACATCCAGACCCCCCCTCTAAATCTGCCCCTGCCCACATGTGTGCAAGAACATGTTTTTGTTCAAGCTAAAGTTTACGCTGTTCCTGTCCTTTTTTTCTAAAGTTCAAGCTGTACAAGTATGTACCAACACGCTGAACTCTTAACCGTTATACGATTTTTCTGCATGTTCAGAGCATCCAAAACATAAGGAACAAGATATATCAAAACTAACACATGATTTATATAAAGGAGATCAAGCAGTATAAGCTGTTAACGTTTAGTTCAAGTATATTAAATAATAAAAAAAATAGTTTTCCCTGATGCATTTCACGCCTTTAGTAACACTCAACGTTTTGTAGAAAGAGGAACATTGCGGTTTTTCTGAATAGGTGGATACGAGGGTCCCACTATTCAACGAATTTACAAAAGAAATTTAGCATTAATTTAGGGACACGAAATGGGGTCCAGCCATATAGTTCTCAGAGTTTGTATTGTGCTAGTCCTTACTCCTTTAACTGATAGTATTGATAGCATTTTTACTGTACTGTCAATGCCAAAAAGAAACAGGTTGTTTTGGGATACCTTTTAAGTCAGGTGGTACAGGCTAACACCCATTACTAGACACAGACATTTCATTTCCTCAACCATTCATCATTGTTACCTCGAGATGGCCAAATCCTTGGTGTCTCTCTTGTGTTATTCTCATAGGTGTCTGACTAGCTTGATGCGCTTAGAGGGCGTGCTCACTTTGTTCTTAATTACTGTCATTGCTCATTGCATTTGGTTCCTAGCATCTCAAGTGGTCACATACGTCCCTCTTGATGTGGGGAGACTCCTTACAAACCTGACCTTGGGCGGCAATTCGAATGGAACCGATTCACTCCTCAAGTCGTGGTGAGTTTTTTTGTTTGTTTCCACATCTTTTATAAACAGAGGACAGTGACGGTGTCTAGACTACAGGCGGTCAAGCACGGAACATGTGAGCAGTGAAAGTGGGCGACGCCCGCCGCGTGCCACAGGCGCACCACGCGGCTTTATCTGTATCAATCAGATTCGAGCGACGTGGCATGGCGCAGAAGTAACGTAGGGACGCCAGCACCGATTGCTATGATACTGCCACGTGCCGCCCGTTTTCATTGCTCATGTGTCCCCTGCTTCATACTCTAGGGCAGCACTTCTTGTACATCTGTCCACACACTCCGAGGGTTCCATGCCGATTTGGAGATCCTCTACCAGGGGAGCTAAGAGCCCAGATGAAAATCTGCAGGGTGGTTAGGTTTTTCTTTGAGGGGAGGGAGGCAAGCAGGGAAATTTAATTTCAGGAAAGGTTCATGGCACTGGTGAATTAATGTTGGGCAAGCTAAGTGTTGGGCTCCTATACACGAGTGTTGTGGAGATAGAAGAGAGAAGAGGGCTGTTTACTGGGTACTGGGCTAAAGCTGGAAAAGAATGAAGAAAACAAAGTTAGTTAAAGGGCAATTCTGGTTCATAGTTTCGATTTTGGGATTACGACTGTTTTTAGCGCAGTCAGCGTCCCTGAATTACAAGGTGTACTTTTTGTTTTCTCTATATTTTGCGTAGTTTTGAAGATATTGGCGCCTCTAAGTTTTGTTTGGGACGCGGTCGACAAAACCACAACTAGCCGCTTGAGGCGACGGCAACACTGGAAATCGGCTGCTAGGCGGACGTGAGGTCATGGTCGTTCTCGTCCCTGCCTTGTTCCCGTGCAACGAGTACGCGGTCCAGGCGGCACCTACCCCTGTTGCGCTAGCCATTCTTGGGCAGTAGTTACTAGTAATGTGCTACAGGTATAACTTGTTACTTTTTCAGTAACTTGTAACTAACTCGTTACTGCTTAGTGAAAAGAACTTCTAACTGTAAGAGAGTTACTATTTTTGGAAGTAACTCTAAAAGGTAACGTCGTTACAGTTACTTCTCAGATTTATGTGCAAAAATATTGCAAACATGACCACCAAACCGTCTCGCAACTCGTGAGAGTCCCAAGTCCTGGTACAGAAAGGGCACAGCAAAAACTGCTGCAGAAGACGTCTGGGGCAGGAGGGCAAAAATAAAAGTATAAAGGAACTAAATTTTGGGTGACCCTGCTTGGCCAAGCTGGTACCGCCAACTGGGAGGATGGGGACGTTTGTGTCTGTACCAGCCGTATATGGCACATCGCTCACAGCGCACTGCAGATGTAACAAAGCGCGGCATCTATAAAGCGTTTTTCTTTTCTTCGTACGACGGAGGGAGTGAGTTCTTTTTGCAGAGGACAGCTTTTGGCGATTGCAGGGGTGGAACGGCCGCGCCATTTGCACCATTTTGCGCCAGACCCATTTATCTGCTCCATCCTGCGCCATGTTGCGGAAACTGCGCCACAGCCAATACCTCGCGCCATTGTGCTCCAAATCGCACAACGTGCGCCAAAAAAAAGTTATTTTGTCTTGGTTTCGGTTTTTGTCGACTCGATTGGCAACAATGAGCGCGTTTAACTTGGTCGGCCTTGCAATTTTTTGTTGCATTTATTTTCCCTGTGTATCCGGAGTCGGAAGCGCATCTAAAAACTCGGGGGTCGGATTCCAAGCGCTACATCACCTGCGACTAGATTCTTATTCTTCAGCCATAAGCGGGTCGGCCGAGGTGAGGTCGAGTCGTTAAGCGTCAGATTGCCTGAGGCTGTGCGGCCCGGGTTCCAGACGTCAGCCAGTTGAAAACACATTAGCAAAAGATTCCTTTTAGTGCTTCATCGTTAGAAGTTGGAACGGCAAACCCGCAAGATAAATCGTGATTTGATAGAACTGAAACGCGGTCCGATCGGAAATTTCGACGACCAGCAGCTCTCACGCGAGCGGTAGATCTGCTCGGCGTACTTTAATCTTGCTCCAGCTTATCGCTTCGAATACGATAACTCCGTTAATCGTAGTCTGCTGCTTCGATATTGAGTTGTACAATAGGATAAACTCAAAATTTGTTGCCCTATTCCTCCGCGCAACTGCACGTCCGTTGCTTACGTACGTCATGTGGTTCGCACATATAATTACTATGTCAAGCACGTGTGGGTTGTGCTATATGCAGTACTGGTCTGCATTTTGAGCAGCTGAAAGCCACTCGGAAAATATCAAGAACACTATCTTCAGAAACATCTTGTACTTGCTTTTTGATTCTCATTAAGACTCACAATGTTTCAAGTTTTCGCATCTTTTACACCGTTATCCCATCTACCTAGGTTCCTAACCACTCATGTTCAACTGTGCTGCTAAGCACAATTGAAATTGCTCCCGTGCTCGGCTAAGACACAAGCTGAAGTGCAGTGAAAATTGATTTGAGCTGCTCCTAGCCTGCTCCAGAATGTAGTTTTAGCTGCTCCCAACCTGCTCCAAAACGGCTGTTTCAGCTGCTCCCGTAGCTGCTCCCAAGTACATTTCATGAGTTCCACCCCTGCGATTGTCGCTCCAAACGCCCGCAGGCTTACGGCACAACCGATTTTCCGAACCTCATCTTCTTCCCGCCAAGCATACGTTTCCTTTCCCTCTCATTTGAATCGTCCAAATTCTAGATGCACTCCTGCGGGGCTTCGACTTCGGGCCCATTTTCTCTCCCTTCCTTTTTTTCTTACAACCCACTTATTGGCTTTGTTTCCTGTCACCCACTTTTTGTCCCTTCTCTGGTCACGTCACTTGAGAAAGACTATTCGCTCGAAACATCTGCATCGTTCTGCTTGTTTGTGTGTTTTCTTGAAATTGAAAGTCCGCCCTTAGCGGGAACAAGGGGCATTTGGCATCACTTGATTTATAGATATTCACATCGTGGGTTTTCCGGTTGGTTTCTTCTACTTCGGGTGGTGAGATGGAGGAGCACAAGTGTGTTCGATGTGGTTAGGAAGTGGCGGAGAAAAGTTTTCAACAGTTGTTTGGAATTCTATACGCAGTGGTAGTTTGTACCTCGATCAGTGCTTATTTTGTCGGAGGAATGTTGCCGTAACATTGCTTTCCAAGTGTTTCCTGAAAGATTGTGTTCGCGCAGTAGAAACTAGAAAACGATTCGACCGACGAGTGGATAGGAGTGGCATAAGAAAACGTCTACAAAGCTGATTGCACGGTATGACATATTATCATTGACTTCACATTTGCACGATTTTTATGGCTTCCGTCCGATTTCGCCTCGTCAAAAAAATTCGAAATTAGAATTGGCTGATTTTAGACTGGCACCATGATTGGATATATATGAGATCTGGACGCTTGCTGTTGTGTTCGTTTATACCTTACGGTGGTCGTGCTCGTTTTGAAGTTCTTCATGAACCAGGAATCTGCTATGTTAAAAATTTGAAAAATAAAGTTGCCTGTAATTTGGCAAAGGGACTAAATTTTTCATCATATAGTGGATTGACTCGGATACTGTCTTAAATTATGATCTTGTTCAAGGAGCTATTCATGGTAAAAATTAAAATAGGAATAACCAAACATGTTATTATTGATTATTAAAAAATATCTTAGTTTCTCAAAATAATCAGATTCACTACTGTGAACAACACAATGTCTTATAAGAAATTTATGCTAATTTAAAGGCACCTAAAGGAACATTCCTTTTGAATGTTTTTCGTGTTTCTTTGTAAAGGAACGATGAAGTAACAGCGTTACTTTAGCAAAGTAACTGTAACAAGTTACTCTTTCAATTTTGTAACTAACTGTAACATGGTTACTTTTTTTTGCCTGAGTAACTGTTACAATTTAGCAGTAACGTGCCCATAACTGCTGCTGGGCCAGTCCTGACACCATGATGCGTGCGAGTGCGCACCGAGTTGCTCGCTAAAACGAGCCTTGGAGTCCTCGCAAGCAAATAAACAAAAGTCTCTAGACCTTTCCAGCGGCAGTCTCGAACGAAGCGATTTACAGCGCGCGTCCCTGGTTTTGAGAGTCTATGTCAGTGTTGCCCGACTGCGCTGGGCTGTGGGTTTTCTCTTCAGTAGGCTGTGGCAGCTTGCGTAGGCGTAATTCCGGATGCTGGTGGCGGCTAAATTGCCTCGTTTTATTTTTTAGTTTTTTGTTCTATGGCGAAAAGAATTTCTCGAGACTTTTAAGAAAGCATTGCACTATTTTTGGGAACAAAAACAAACAAAGGAAAGCTAGTTTTGGTTAGTCCGTGCGCGACAGAACAAATGCAACTGGAATGTTTGTTTCATTTTATGTTGACTTTTTTACGACATCATACACTCAGTCGTGTCAATCTACAAAGGTCTTGACTGCCGAAAATATTTGAACAAACCACAGGAAATCCGAACTGCATGGGTATTCCCCGCTCACAGCATGAAATTCAACAAGTCTCATCAATCGAATAACATATATTGTACGTACCCCACGGTGTCGCGTTATCCGAACAGGATTTGAAAGGTCCGATATCCAGTCTCGACGATAGCCACTTCAGGACGATCGGACGGAATCCGGCTTGTTTTAGATCACGTTTTGACGAGTGGTGCTTTCTACGCAGCACCAAAGAAAATGAATGAACGTGTCTATTCCGTCCCCATACCCCGGACCCTATCAGCTATTTCTCGCCATGACCAGGAACACAGCCGGGAAGGCTTTTTGGAGATTATCTCGACGGAAATAATCCTCGAAGAACCTGAAACGGCCCACGTCGCGGGCTGCTTGGCGTTCGCTCTCTTCGTTCGTTTCCTGCGAAGGCCGAGCAGGCTACGAGCCCTGGTATTCCCTGGTTCTCACAGTAGAAGATAACACACAAAGCGTAAGCATCCGAAACAGGCAAATAAAGTAAAAACCTCCAAGGAAAGCCGGCGAACTCCGAATGCACAATGCAGGTGGGGAGTTGCGCTGACCAAGTTTTCCACAGCTCGGGCGGGTGGCAGAAATTTCTGGCTGATAGCGGTCGCTCGAGTCGCAAAATGACGGCGGCCAGAGAGCTCTTTTTACAATGGTCTATACCGAAGCTACACGGGCTACAGATAAAAGCAACGGCTAAACACGCTAATCACCAGCTGAAGTAGCGACGGTAGCGACTCAAAGAAGCGCACTTTACACTGCTCAACCGCGCGACAGGTATGCCCGTCCGGACCAGGGAAAAAAAGTGAACGACCGTGACGTCACGGCCCAATGTTGCTTTAGCGATCGGTAACCCGCTGGCGGCCCTCTAAGGAGCAGCGGCTCACAGCGGGTCGCATTTTTATTATCGGCATTAGTTCGGAATGCAGCGTCCCCCTGACGTAATATTTTGACTGGGGTCGTATTCTGTGCCACAAAATCGATACCAGTAATTTATTCCCTTTTCAGTTTTGGTCTTAGTTACCTTTAAGAGGGCAGTGAAAGAAGCTGAGAGAGATAAGAGGGAGTTGAAATTGGATTAGGAAAATATAACTGTTCCGACAATTCAAAAAGAAGTTTGCTCTCTGTGACAAAGATGCGTACTGAGGACCGGGACTCCTAGGTGAAGATCTGAGGAGACAGATACAGATTGTACACTATGGGGACAGGCGAAGGTAACAGCAGAGCGTTGTAGATACGGAAAGTCTGGTACATACCTAGACTGACGCAGGCGTTTTCATTGCTTTAGGATTGGAGAGGGGTTGATGAAGGGAATAAGTGGCTCCAAAAGGTTAAGCGAACATAGAGATGGATGGAGAAGCAGAATTGCCTAGCAATTTGCCATCACTTTTTTTTTTTGTATTTAAGGTTTTTGGACTAGGAGAGATCACCATGTAAGTGTGATCTCTACCTAGTCACTACCTAGTGCGATCTCTACTTAGATCACCATGCATCATGGGACTAGGTAGACATCATCAAAATGTCGCAAATGACGATATATTGTAAGAGATTTTTCATAGACAACAGGACATAGTAAACACAATGTTGGAAGTAAGTGCATACGCTTGGTTAAGCAATTGGCAGCGACGTTTATCTTAAAGGAGTCATGAAACGCTTTTCCAACTTTTTCCTGTTTAGCTTTCCTCCTCAACTCATAAATTGCGCATTCTACCAAACAGTTGAAGAAGACGGAAAGGGGGGAGTCCCCTCTTGCTCAGACTCTTGCTTGTGTAGCCGGACAAACCCATTGTCCCTCTAGAAGATTAGCCCGTCGCTCAAAATTCAGACAAAAGTTGCTTTCCCCACCCCAAATACCCCGAAGCTGACAGTGCTGTGGAAGCTATGTGCTCGTTGGGCCAGCCACACTTTTGCCACGTGATCACGCTCTCTCGCGCATACCCACGCGCAGAGTATGAGGTCAGGTGATGAAAGGGAGGTGGCTGATTGGTCCAGCAAGCGCATCGCTTCCACCGCACTATCAGCTTAGGGGTGAAGGGAATAAGTGAGGTCCGGTGCCGTGTGACGCGCTGCGGATGCCTGGTGACGCGCTGCGGGTGCTCGGTGACGCGCTGCGGGGTCCGCGGATGTATCGCAGTGAAAAGGCAGAGAGCTTACGAAGGAAAGGAGGTACGAAATAGTCCGCTGTGTTTTCAAAATTTTTGTACCGAAAGTCAGGCTTTTGACGTTCTACCTTTGTTCTTTTGGCCCACTGAACGACGTGCTATTAGTAAAATCCCAATATAAATTGATTTATACCAGCCCAAAATTCGTTTCATGGGCCCTTTAGGTCCCATGATGCATGGAATGCACTATTTAAGGAGTAATTTTTTAAAATTTGTTTAGACAACAATAGACAGTTGTTTCAAGAATTGTAGACGTATTGTTTATTAATTTTCCTGCACTTTACACAATGACCTCATGGGGCCACACAATATCAATTCTCTCCCAAATCTAGCAAAAAAATTGACATCACGATGCCAAGTGTTTTGTCACGTTACACTGACATTGTGTTACTTGAGGTAACCCGATATCACATGATTTCATATTATGTCCCATAAATTTCGATGCCAAATTTAGCGGGAAAATTAACGTCTCAGTTTCAAGTCGTGTCACGTCACCAATTACCCGCTGAATTTAGTATGATGTCATGATGTGGCATGGTCAAGTGTCATCAATTCTTTATGCTAAATTTAGATGACACTATGCCGTTAATGGGGTCACGTGACATCTATTTTCCGTCTCAATTCAGCATGGAAATCATGGTGTCACATGACTTATGATGCCAATGACACTGATGTCACATGTCACTGTTGTGTTATGGGATATTGAGATCTCATGTGGTCAGAGCAACATGAGCATGTCCTTATAGAGTTCCCATATAAAGCTACCACTAAAAATGGCATTTATTGGAAAAAAATAAGTCCTTAAAGTAGTTTATCTGGTTCACACTAACGAAACAGTTGACAGAGTCACCTTTTGTCCAGCGCTTCCTTGATTGGAAGTGAAAAAGCCATGAAACTGTTGACAGAGCCAACTCTTTTTCACTGCTTCTTTTAACTGAAGTAAAAAGGAAAAAATTAAACCACTCAGCTGAGGCATAACTGCAATAATGACTGTTTATTTCTAAAACATGTGACAATCTTGGTTGTGCTTTCCTTGTTTGTCCTAATACACATGAGCCTCGCAGGTGAGGTTGCTGCACCTTTGGGAGAGACCAGTTGCCCACTCCAAGACACTGAGGACATCTGGTTTGGATGCTGTTTCTGCACCTATGTCACCAGAGATCAATGTGGGATAGTGAGCCACCTGATTGCCCATGGTGATGAACAATTCAAGTACCAGCATCCTTCCATGCCATCTGGCTCTAGGTTCAAAATGCCCAGCAGCACTCAAAAGCACGAGAGAGATAAGTCTTTCAAGTGCAAGCTGTGTCCTCTGGCCTTCGCTGGGAGTTCCCATCTGACCGCCCATAATAGAACACACACTGGTGAAAAACCTTATAAATGCAAGCTGTGTCCTCTTGCCTTTGCTCAGAGTTGTCATTTGACGAACCATAATAGAATACACACTGGTGAAAAACCTTATAAATGCAAGCTGTGTCCTCTAGCCTTTGCTCAGAGTTGTCATTTGACGAACCATAATAGAATACACACTGGTGAAAAACCTTATAAATGCAAGCTGTGCCCCCAATCCTTTGTTAGGAATTATCTGCTGACCAGCCATAATCAAATACACACTGGTGGAAAGCCTTATAAGTGCACGTTGTGTCCCCTAGCCTTTGCTGAGAAAAGAGTTTTGATCAACCACAATCGAACACACACAGGTGAAAAACCGTTCAAGTGCAAGCTTTGCCCCGAAGCCTTTGCTCGGATTTACACCCTGACACGCCATAATCGAATACACACTGGCGAAAAACCTTACAAGTGCAAACAATGCTTCAAAAGCTTTGCTCGGAATAAGAATCTGATCCTCCACAATCAGAGTCACGCATTGGGAATGCCTAACGGGTAATCCGTAAGTTGAGCCTGCCATGCTTTATAATGTGTGTAATAACTTTACGTATGTGGAATTGTAAGCCATTTTAATTTAAATGTACATATGTGTGAGGGCGAGTAATGCCCAAAAGCCTTGCTGAGGGTAATAGTTAAGCTCGCCACACGGAAGCGCTTGTGCACAAGCCTCGCATATTCCAGCAGTGCCCAGGTAATTTTCTAAATGCTATTGTCTCATCACGCACACGCCAACACATGAGCTTGACAAACCCTAAGGGCATTTGCATAAAGGCACTGGCAGCAAATAGGCCATTAAAATGCCGCAATATCTGAAAAGGTTTGGTTGAAATTCCTGTGTGGTGGGCCACAGAGTTCGTGCACACGCAGGCAGACTGTTTGGCATTGCTCTCGAGCCTTTCGTCTGAATGCCATCGTTTGTCATCACACAAATGTATCGTGGAGTAGGGAATGATTCCTTGCCAGCTGTTTCGTTCATGGCGGAGCCATTTTATAGGGTCGTACTCTTCAGAGGATCAGTCGGATGGTCTAGTAGCATGATGGGAGGATTGCGTGGATGTGTACGGGCTCGATGAAATTTTTCTCACCTTGCATGCACCAGTCTCGTGTGCAGCTTCATTTCCAGGGATCCCGCTGTGAGCAGGAACCCATCGGATGTCGAACTGATTGTTTTCTTTCGTTAACCTGTTGGCAGTTTGGTAGATCTTGTCTATTGTGGGGCTGCAGGTGGAGCGATGTCTTTGGATTGCTCTGATGGCTGATTGAGAGTCTGTGTAGAGGATGAGTCGTTTGTCGCTGACGTTCAGCGCCTCGGGGCTGTGCAGCCCAAGGAGGATGTCATGGAGTTCCGCTTTCTTAGTAGAGTCTCCAGACCTTCCCGCCGGGCTGGGCATGACCAAGTTGGCCTGCAGTGCCCCTTGAGAGCAGTGGTATATCGACGCGGCCCCCACCCACGTACCAGTAGTGGGGTTGGTAGATTCTTCGGTATACACCACTATGTTGTTTTCGTCTTTCAGAAGCTCTTGTATTTCCTGCCGATGTTGCTTGCCTTGGTGCTTTCGTCTTTATTTGTCCCTCTTTGTATTAAGATTTCGTGGGAAAGGTTTGGCGCTGGGTGTGAGACTGATGAGTTCCCAGGGAGGCCTTGGCTTCGGAATGGGATTCACAAATTGGATCGAGATGTAGAAGTATGTCACAATGGCTCGGCCCTCTTTGGTGTGCTGGAGTCGTGGAAGATGGGCTTCCTTTTGTTGTCGTAAGAGAACTTTGAATTCAGGGAGGTAGATGCAGTTGTGCAGCTCCTGTGAGTGTGCTTAGGTAGTCCAAGGATTGCCCTCCTCACATCATTCAACATACTCTGTAGTTTTTAGTGGTGCGCCTTGGTGTGCGGGTAGAGGTTTGTCGCGTATGTCACTTTAGATACCAAGACCGTTGTGACAATCTTCTTGGCCACCCTTTTTCCGGCACCACCTAGCCTGTGCGAGATCCTGCATACAAGATTTACTCCTTGTACGCAAGTATGTAAGCATAAACATTTATTTTATGCTTACGTCGCACTTAAATATCAAATATATGTTTGCCTTTTACGTCGTCGACAATATCTTAACATTTTTTTATAAGAGATATCCATAAAGTAAAAAAAAAAACAATCCCGCAGTTGCAGTGCCCATTAAATTCCAGTTATGCAAAACAATGAGTAGGCTTTTCCTTTTGTCTAATTACCTAACGATAGTTTTCTTAATATTGAATTTATGCCAAAAAATGGAACGAAGAAAAACGGGCTCGAAGTGCTCGAATCTCTACCTTTTCTTTAGCATCGATGGACCGAAAATAATTTATAAAATATAACTATGCAGTGCAAACAAATAAAACATTCTGTGAATACTCTCTAGGTGTTGGTGGATGTAAACGTGGCATTTTTCAAAATTTACTTTTTTCCCAGAAATTTCTTTTTCTGGGTAGTGTCTCCCATTAAGTAGTACGAGTTAACTTTTTCCAAGATTTTTATTTTTATGTCCTGCACCGTGCTAAGACCTCATTGTAGCAGTTTCCTCAGTGGGGTACTGATCGCTGAGTGTGTGTGTGTTCACCACAACACTTCCTCCTACCGGTTGGGACATTGCTATTTGAATATTCCTCGCACTGCCCAGCAGGTTTTGCTATAAATTGGCACTGTACCCATTTTGAATACAGTGTAATCCCCTTCGGGGCTCCATTGACGAAGGTTTTGGAAAATTTGGAACTGACTAGCATGCTTATACTCTAAGTGTTTTCGCCTTCCTTTGTTGTACTGGCATCTTCGCAATCATGTATTTATATGACACCTGCTTTGAGATGTCACTTTCCGTTGTGTTCGGTGTTCCCTGTACTCTCTTGATTCGTGTTCATGTTCCTGGCAGTTGTTTTCATGTTGCCTGGCTGTCTGCATCAGAATTTTCAGACCTTAGGTGTCCTTGTGTGCTGGAAAATTCCTTTGCTTGTTTTTGTGTAACATAGGTTGGTAGTTTGTTTCTCTGCTTCACTGATGGCTAACATTCTTATATTTTTATTAGAATGAGGAGGGTCGGTGAACCCAAGACTCAGTGAATGCTAACTCAGCCATGAATTTGCTTTGGTTACAGGGTTCCTTTGAATTGTAGCTTAAGGTGCATTTATTTTTGTATTGTGTAATTAATTTCAAAGCCTATCTTTATTGCAATGATTTTTCTTTTTACTTTTATGTCGTTTGGCTTGAACAAAATCTGCGGATGATAAATATGTATTCAGACTTTTGCTTCTCCGTCTCTTAGAAATAAAGGTCTACAGTCAAGTTTTCGTAGTGTTATTATCTTTTTCGTCTGCCATTGCATATTGTAGCTGAAGCAAATGTGCCACAGGCAGCGGCTCTCAGAAGTTCGACTTTTTTTTTACTCGCGTATTAAACGCACCCCCAACTCGACGTCAAAATTTTGACCCCCTCCCCCCACGTGCGCGAAATGAATGCACTTTTCTATCCTGGTGCAGCGAGGTCGCGAATGCATGGGCAGCGTGGGCGAACAAAACGCCTTGCAAAATGTGCTAAAAAATAAAAAAAAAGATCCAACGGAAGCAAGAAAAAAAAAAACACGGAGAGGAGCTTTTTTTTCTTGCACAGCGCAGTCTGGACTTTGAGTCGCGCGCAAGGAGATAAGAAAGAAAAGCGGAGATGCCCTGGCCTAAGCAAAGCGCACATAATGAAGGCATCCTGCCCTCGCCTCCTCCTCGCACTTTGGAAAGAGAAACGAGAAGCCCTCGAAATGAATGCACTTTTCTATCCTGGTGCAGCGAGGTCGCGAATGCATGGGCAGCGTGGGCAAACAAAATGCCTTGCAAAAGGTGCTAAAAAATAAAAAAAAAGATCCAACGGAAGCAAGAAAAAAAAAACATGGAGAAGAGCTTTTTTTTCTTGCACAGCGCAGTCTGGACTTTGAGTCGCGCGCAAGGAGATAAGAAAGAAAAGCGGAGATGCCCTGGCCTAAGCAAAGCGCACATAATGAAGGCATCCTGCCCTCGCCTCCTCCTCGCACGTTGGAAAGAGAAACGAGAAGCCCTCGAAATGAATGCACTTTTCTATCCTGGTGCAGCGAGGTCGCGAATGCATGGGCAGCGTGGGCAAACAAAACGCCTTGCAAAAGGTGCTAAAAAATAAAAAAAAGATCCAACGGAAGCAAGAAAAAAAAAACACGGAGAGGAGCTTTTTTTTCTTGCACAGCGCAGTCTGGACTTTGAGTCGCGCGCAAGGAGATAAGAACGAAAAGCGGAGATGCCCTGGCCTAAGCAAAGCGCACATAATGAAGGCATCCTGCCCTCGCCTCCTCCTCGCACGTTGGAAAGAGAAACGAGAAGCCCTCGAAATGAATGCACTTTTCTATCCTGGTGCAGCGAGGTCGCGAATGCATGGGCAGCTACCTGGTGCAGCGAGGGTCGCGAATGCATGGGCAAGCGTGGGCAAACAAACGCCTTGCAAAAGGTGCTAAAAAATAAAAAAAAGATCCAACGGAAGCAAGAAAAAAAACATGGAGAAGAGCTTTTTTTTCTTGCACAGCGCAGTCTGGACTTTGAGTCGCGCGCAAGGAGATAAGAAAGAAAGCGGAGATGCCCTGGCCTAAGCAAAGCGCACATAATGAAGGCATCCTGCCCTCGCCTCCTCCTCGCACGTTGGAAGAGAAAACGAGAAGCCCTCGAAATGAATGCACTTTTCTATCCTGGTGCAGCGAGGTCGCGAATGCATGGGCAGCGTGGGCAAACAAAATGCCTTGCAAAAGGTGCTAAAAAATAAAAAAAAAGATCCAACGGAAGCAAGAAAAAAAAACATTGAGAAGAGCTTTTTTTTCTTGCACAGCGCAGTCTGGACTTTGAGTCGCGCGCAAGGAGATAAGAAAGAAAAGCGGAGATGCCCTGGCCTAAGCAAAGCGCACATAATGAAGGCATCCTGCCCTCGCCTCCTCCTCGCACTTTGGAAAGAGAAACGAGAAGCCCTCGAAATGAATGCACTTTTCTATCCTGGTGTAGCGAGGTCGCGAATGCATGGGCAGCGTGGGCAAACAAAACTTGCGAAAGGCGGGAAAAAAAAACAAAAAAAAACACGGAAGCAAGAAAAAAAAACATTGAGAAGAGCTTTTTTTTCTTGCACAGCGCAGTCTGGACTTTGAGTCGCGCGCAAGGAGATCGCAAGGAGATAAGAAAGAAAAGCGGAGATGCCCTGGCCTAAGCAAAGCGCACATAATGAAGGCATCCTGCCCTCGCCTCCTCCTCGCACGTTGGAAAGAGAAACGAGAAGCCCTCGAAATGAATGCACTTTTCTATCCTGGTGCAGCGAGGTCGCGAATGCATGGGCAGCGTGGGCAAACAAACGCCTTGCAAAAGGTGCTAAAAAATAAAAAAAAGATCCAACGGAAGCAAGAAAAAAAAACATGAGAAGAGCTTTTTTTTCTTGCACAGCGCAGTCTGGACTTTGAGTCGCGCGCAAGGAGATAAGAAAGAAAAGCGGAGATGCCCTGGCCTAAGCAAAGCGCACATAATGAAGGCATCCTGCCCTCGCCTCCTCCTCGCACTTTGGAAAGAGAAACGAGAAGCCCTCGAAATGAATGCACTTTTCTATCCTGGTGCAGCGAGGTCGCGAATGCATGGGCAGCGTGGGCAAACAAAATGCCTTGCAAAAGGTGCTAAAAAATAAAAAAAAGATCCAACGGAAGCAAGAAAAAAAAACATGGAGAAGAGCTTTTTTTTCTTGCACAGCGCAGTCTGGACTTTGAGTCGCGCGCAAGGAGATAAGAAAGAAAAGCGGAGATGCCCTGGCCTAAGCAAAGCGCACATAATGAAGGCATCCTGCCCTCGCCTCCTCCTCGCACTTTGGAAAGAGAAACGAGAAGCCCTCGAAATGATCCACGGAAGCAAAAAAAAAAACACGGAGAAGAGCTTTTTTTTCTTGCACAGCGCAGTCTGGACTTTGAGTCGCGCGCAAGGAGATAAGAAAGAAAAGCGGAGATGCCCTGGCCTAAGCAATGCGCACATAATGAAGGCATCCTGCCCTCGCCTCCTCCTCGCACTTTGGAAGAGAAACGAGAAGCCCTCGAAATGAATGCACTTTTCTATCCTGGTTGCAGCGAGGTCGCGAATGCATGGGCAGCGTGGGCAAACAAAATGCCTTGCAAAAGGTGCTAAAAAATAAAAAAAGATCCAACGGAAGCAAGAAAAAAAAACATTGAGAAGAGATATTTTTTCTTGCACAGCGCAGTCTGGACTTTGAGTCGCGCGCAAGGAGATAAGAAAGAAAAGCGGAGATGCCCTGGCCTAAGCAAAGCGCACATAATGAAGGCATCCTGCCCTCGCCTCCTCCTCGCACTTTGGAAAGAGAAACGAGAAGCCCTCGAAATGAATGCACTTTTCTATCCTGGTGCAGCGAAGTCGCGAATGCATGGGCAGCGTGGGCAAACAAAATGCCTTGCAAAAGGTGCTAAAAAATAAAAAAAAGATCCAACGGAAGCAAGAAAAAAAAAACATTGAGAAGAGATATTTTTTCTTGCACAGCGCAGTCTGGACTTTGAGTCGCGCGCAAGGAGATAAGAAAGAAAAGCGGAGATGCCCTGGCCTAAGCAAAGCGCACATAATGAAGGCATCCTGCCCTCGCCTCCTCCTCGCACTCTGGAAAGAGAAACGAGAAGCCCTCGAAATGAATGCACTTTTCTATCCTGGTGCAGCGAGGTCGCGAATGCATGGGCAGCGTGGGCAAACAAAATGCCTTGCAAAAGGTGCTAAAAAATAAAAAAAAAGATCCAACGGAAGCAAGAAAAAAAAACAATGAGAAGAGCTTTTTTTTCTTGCACAGCGCAGTCTGGACTTTGAGTCGCGCGCAAGGAGATAAGAAAGAAAAGCGGAGATGCCCTGGCCTAAGCAAAGCGCACATAATGAAGGCATCCTGCCCTCGCCTCCTCCTCGCACTTTGGAAAGAGAAACGAGAAGCCCTCGAAATGAATGCACTTTTCTATCCTGGTGTAGCGAGGTCGCGAATGCATGGGCAGCGTGGGCAAACAAAACTTGCGAAAGGCGGGAAAAAAAAACAAAAAAAAAACACGGAAGCAAGAAAAAAAAACATGGAGAGGAGCTTCTTTTTTTTTTGCGCATCGCAGTTTGGTTTTGGAGTCGCGCGCCGCGTGCAAAGAAATAAGAAGTTACGTCGATTTTTCGGGAGAAAAGGTCCGTTCACTATGCGAGTAAATACGGATGCAAAAATTTTATTTCGCGTAATGAACGCCCCCCCCCCCCCCCCCAACTTTGCATTGATTTTTCGGAAGAAAAAGTGTGTTCATTCTGCGAGTAAATACGGTAGCTCTTTAGAAAGTTCTCACTTTGCCATCATGCTTGATGCTGGGATCTCGCTGTAACAGTTAAGACACGAACCCGCCTTAATCTCCCCCACACACATATATATATATATATATATATGCTGTAAACGACTTAACTTTCGCGGCTCAAATTTTCGCGAATCGGGCCAAAGCTGAAAATTTGAAATTATTCGAGAGTTCTAATTTTCGCAAATCAAGTGTAGCTTCCGTAGCGTTCACATATTGCCAGAATTGTTCGCGGGACATATTTTTTGCGAACTGTAGGCGATTCGCGAAAATTAGGTCCTCGCGAAAATTTAGTCGTTTACAGTATATATATATATATATATATATATATATATATATATATATATATATATATATATATATATACCGGGTGTTTTTGTGAAGACTTTCAAAAATCCTAAACATTAGGGCATTTGAAAATAAAAGAAACTGTGTTCGGGAACAGACTACAAGCCACGGCGGATGTCGGGAATTGCCAAAAACATACTAATTAGCCAGCTAATTAATTAAAATTGGTTAATTAACGTTTTAATTGGTGGAAGTAGACATGATTCCATTTAGAAAGTTGCTGAGCGTTATCGAAAACCACTAAATCAATCATTTCAGAAAGACTTTGAGTGCGTGAGAAGAGTAGTAGTGCACTAATATTGCCACTCGTGGAGCAGGTACAAGGCTAGCGGTTGCGGGAAGGCGCCTGCGCGATTTTTCCGCCTCTTATCTAGCCCCAGCCTTGTACCTGCTCCACTAGCAGTAACTTTAGTGCGCTACTACTCTTCTCAGGCGCTCAAAGTCTTTCTGAAAATGACTGATTTAGTGGTTTTCGATAACGCTCAGCAACTTTCTAATTGGAACCGTATGTCTATTTCCACTAATTAAAAAGTTAATGAACAAATTGTATTAATTAGCTGGCTAATTACCATGTTTTTGGCAATTCCTAACGTCCGCCGTGGCTGCTAGCTTGTTCCCGAAGACAGTTTCTTTTTTCTTTTTTTTTTTTTTTCAAACGCCCTAATATTTTGGATTTTTGAAAGTCTTTGCAAAAACACCCGGTATATACCGTAAAATACCGTGCACTCGCCCACTCAAACTTTGGAGATAATCGCAAAAAAATGGGGGATGGGCGCTTGTCCGGTCATCAATTTTACATATAAATGTACTGTGCGCATTTTCTCAGGTCTTACAAATTTGGTAATGGGCGCTTAATATGGAATGGGCGGATGCACGGTATTCTACGGTATATACACTAATTTGGCAGAAAAAAAAGTAAGGTTGGTAACATAAGAAACAACGGCGTCATACCAGCCGGTGGTGGCCCAGTTGCATGGCGAGCACTTTCCGACGGCGTAGAGCGGTCTCCTGATGGCTTGCTGCACGGACTCGCCGAGGAAGTCTGTCCGTAGGCCTCATACGGAAAGGAAGCGGGAACGCTTTCTTACATGCATTTCTACGGCATTCACAGAGCCCAGAAGGTTCAGAGACCATGCTCTTCACCAATCAAGAAAGATTCTTAGAGCCAATCAAATAGGCCGCCTTTGAAACACAGAAACAAATCGCAGATGGGTGTCGTCAAGTTCAAACACGACCGAGAGCAGAGCCTCGACCGAAGCAAACAAACAAATAAATACTGTGTAATGGACAAGTCAAGATAGCGGTGCCAGAGCTTCTTTTTCTGTTTATTTTGTTTTACAAGACCGCTCCAACGATTGCCGGCGCCGAGGTAGTCTTTTCCTGCATATTTTCTATCCTGCAATTTTCTTGCTATTTATTTTTAGTTTTGTCTAGAATCGACCCCCCAAAAATGCCGCTTCTGTAATGTTTACAAATTGTTTGCAGGCTCATTTTTCTCGTTACTTCGACTTTCGTTAAGCTACTGGCATGAGCCGCTGGACAGCCTCTGACAACCGACGATATTCGCATTCAGCCAAGATATCGTGACAAGATTATCGCATTGTGCCGAGAACATCAAGAGAAACCTTCTGAACTGTTGTCTAAAGCGCTTAAATTATTTTTTCCGCTCGAAAGAGATGTCCCAAACTCGTGTAATCCCCTGGATAACGTAGGTGAAGAATGCTGACGGCATGATACCTAAACAAATGTCTGCTTCTGTGACCCTATAATTTAGCTGTCATTGCAGTTATGATCAGTGAATTCCGTGGTTCAAGTGCACTGACCGTAATGAATTGTTTCAACGTTTGGGAAAACAAAATGAGGCTTACAAAACGTATTATGTCGTCTACTTCCGTAGGCTGCAGGTACGCTTGAGGTGCCACTGTCGTCATTCGCAACTACTTTCAATGGCTTTCGAAGGAATTTCTAGCGCTAGACTTTATCGTCTTTGCTGATATTACGTAGGGTCTTAAAGCAGGACTGTGCGAATGGTTAGAACATATCCACTCACCAGGTCTGGTAACTTTGTGACCAGAGCTGGTGAGTGGATAAATTTTTATTTATTTGCTGGGTGCCAGCTATCGATATGTGCGGGCACCAGGGCGCACAGATGAGATTAATGAGGTCCAACCAAAGGTTTCGGAGGCGATGGTGCTTGCTCTTCCAAAGAGCTCGGGAGAAGGGGGGGAAGAACCCGAGAAATTTTGGGGGGGAGGGGGAGGGAGGGACCCCAAGCCCCAAAGTATTTGCCCTCGTAGTCGGCGCCTATGTGAGGTGACATCGTTTTCAGTACGGAGGTTTAATGCATGTGAAGACATTGTGCTGCATTCTCAAATGGCCTAAAAAGGAAAAGGGACTTGGGAGTCTATGAAAACTATCAACTGATTTTATTGGGCCGATACTCCTCAGCACAGCATGTTTGTAATTGCACATAGTTTAACGACAGTTGCTTCTTTTCAGCCATCACTATCTTTCACTTATTTTACCACAATATTTTTCGCACCAGCCACTTGTTCCTTGGGGCTATAAATGTGGCTCCTGGCTCTCTTCAAAATTTATAGATTGGATGTAGTCGTAGAAGTTGCAGTGTTTCTTGTTCACCTTCTTAGCTTCAGGAACACGGCAGCTAGTATATGGTTACAGGGCATGTGGGAAATGACAACAGATGCACATACAAAGTCAGATGGCAGGAGTTCCGGTCGTTTGCAGTTAGTCCCGAGTTGAAAGGGGTTGGGCCCACCCTGGATTTGCTGAAGGCGAGAAAGACGTGTAGGATCGCTGACAAAATGAGAACGTCGGCGTGTGTCGTTCGAACGCCCAGCCTCCAGCATGCGCTCCATGTCTTCGGGCGTGATTTGGCAACGTGTGCGCGCTCGAGGTGCACGAGACTCCAAAGCGTTCTCGAACCTGTGTGGCGAGAAACGGAGGAAGACGAGGACACGAGAATGGGCGTGGACGTCAGAACACCGAGCTCTGATCATCGAGTTATTATAACGTACGCTAGGGGTTCAACTGGCGCTAGTGTGCTGTTGCAAATTAAAGCAGACGGCAACCAGTCAAAAATTGACTTCCGGTAATGCAGTTCTGTGGGAAAAAGTGAGTGCCTCTTTCCAGTGCACTCGGCTACAAGAGCAAGCATCCCGAATAATTCCTATGTACTAGGTAGCTTGGAACATTTCTCAGTCAGGCGGACGAAATAATTGGTCAGTTACGACGTTTTTCTTTCGAATTCATCTCTTTAAAAACGGTGCTGAAACTGCTTCGTACATGAATTTATGTTTACGTTACTACTATCGGGACAAAAAAAAAAAATTTGTCCTGATGGGCTAACAATATGTTAATGAGTATGGGTGCCAAGCATGAGCCAATGCATACCCCTTGTTTTAGTATATAGACCCCATCATTTCAGTCCACAAACGTTGATTTAAGATCAACCGACAGGATTTTCGTCGATTTAAGATAACTCCGACAAAGTTCTTTTTGAGCACTTTAACCCACCAAGTTATCTTCGAAAAAAATGTACAAAGTTTCCCAGTTTTTTTTTTTTTTTATTTCCTCATATTTTTGCTTATGTCGTTCTGATTTTGCAAATACATTACTTGATTGGTTTCTGATTGGTATTAACACAAAACTTTTGAAAGAAAAAGTTGATTTTTATGGAAGCTTTCCCTCAGTGCATGTACGAGTAATAGAATAACACGTGCTGAAATGCGCCGTATTTATTTGAACATACGCACCGTAACAAAAGATCAAGTGCCTAGACGTTTCTCCGTACTAGCGCTAACAAAGTTCCGTAAGTAACGATTCCTTGCAAAATTATTAACGCAAGGAACACCATCATCTCTTCGCTGTCCGCCGGTTTCCATGAAGAACCCCGCGCTGCGAAATGCGGGACCGCGTAGCAGTTTGTCTCTGTCACAATGAGGTCAACAAGGTCCCAATCAAAAAAAAAAAAAAAAAAAAAGCCTGGAATTAGTTGAGAATGTCTTTTTCGTCAGTGGGTTGCCGCAGAATCCCAGGCACTGCACAAAACGGAAACCTCGAAGGCGCGGGTGGGTGGTTTTCAGTGTTTACGCGTTACCACACTTCAACACTACCCAGCGCGTCGTCTTCTTCGTCACTGTGGTCGTCGTCTAAGTCCGTTTTGTCTTCAAAATCCATGTCCGACTCACTTTCAGAGACAAATTCGATGTCTTCATCGTTGCTACTGTTCGAAGTGCCGCAAGAGAGAGCCCGTTTCCGAGGGCCTTCACCGGCATCACTCAAGCGCGCTGCCATTTATGATCATTGTTGCAAGGCTAGATACGTGCCAAAGGCCAAAACACGCTATATTTGCGCGACCTCTACTGCCCACCAGTGTTGAAAATTGAAGCTAAAGCTGATGGACGAACCTGTCTCGTGTTTGGCAGTGAAAGCAAACCATCATTTTGGCTGGACGAGTGTGACTCGTCATCGGCGATATTGGTACAACCTTCTATGACGAGTACAGCTCGGGCCGGGTGGTTAAAGGGTTAAGAAAGGTAATTTTTTAATAAGATCAATGTTTTTAGATTTCTAGATGATTTTTTAGTTCTGTTCAGACGTGGGCCTGCAGAATTCCAGTCGAGAGTGGATGACCTCTTTACTGTTTTTAAAAACGTCTTACACCCCCTCATACTAACCCAGGAACTACCGTTAGATGGTGTGTTGCAGTTCCTTGACGTCAGACTCGCCTTTTCTGAACGTAATGTGTGTTGGATGTATAACCCTAGAGCCCAAAAACGCCGGTCGCCGTACAATTCAGCTCATTTGAAACTGGTCAAAAGGAGTATTGCCAATATGTGCGTATTGAACGCCCTCGAAAAATCATGCCAGCATGTGATGTCAGAAGGCCTGGGCACGCAGTATGGGCGGTTGTTGGCAGCTGGGTTTCCGGGGAATGTAGTGGTGTCAGTTGCAAAAATTGTATTAAAAAGATTGCGTAGTAAAGCTTGCCCTCGCCCAACGGTTCTCAGAAATAAATAAAAGGTCGCGGTGATACCGTACAATCACAAAACGGCGCATGGCCTGAAAAAGATGGCCAATAGATCGAACATAAAAGTGGTGTTTTCTGCACCAAACGAACTGAGTAAATTATGTAGAATGACAGATCCTTTTCGTAAGGTTCCTTCTAGCTGTGCAGTGAAACACAGGAATCCCTTCGTTGACTATGCAGAGGAAGTAGTGCATCAGATCCCCTTAACATGCGGAAACAAATATATAGGTCAGACCGGTAGGTGTATTAATGACAGGCTAAGGGAACACAAACTTAAAGTAGGAAATTATCGGGAAGGTCATCTGTCTGATCATTGTCAAAGCTGCAAGTGTGTGCCATTGTTTTCCGAGTGCACAATTCTGGTGAGGCACAAGGAAAAAACTGTGAGGGAGATAGTTGAGGCAGATGAGTTTAAGAAGGGTGGAGCAGCATGTGTCAGCGTCTCCTCAATTGATCTACTTGACAAGGAATGTGCCTTCCTATATGACGCGGCCTGGCATCGGGTTGGATGGTATATAAGTGATGCTTCATGTATTAAAATCAGTTGTTCGTAGCGCACTGTGGTGTCTGATTCTTGTCTTAGTGTCCTTGTGTTTTGAGCGCTAAAATGTATTCCAACTTTTGTTGCACCGAATTTTTAGGTCGAACTTTCAGGGTTCGACTGGTTCGACAAACCTTCAAACTTTTAACCAGATTCGACTGGTTCGACTTTGTGGACAGTGTGGCCAGACCTTGATACAGGCGTGTCTAGGTTTGTAAAAAAAAAAAAATTACACAAAGGGTTATTTTTATTTTATGAACAGTTGCAATTAACAGAAACTAATTCTAATCACCGAAGAAGTTAATAACTTAATTTTTGTTTTACTGTATTAACTGAAATAACCAATCAGTGCTGCCCTTAATTCATCCCTTAGCGATCATCATCCAATCCAAAGCCAACTGGCCAGCCTGTTGCGCATGTGCATAGCAGTCGAACTTGAGTAGAACCTTTGTCCAACTTTTCACAAGAAGTTTGAAAAAGTCGAACCTGGTCGAACTCTAACCTAGATCGGTTCGTGACATCCCTACCCCCCTCCCTACGAAAAGTAAGGCGACGACGCACGATGAAGAGGAGCGGAATAACAACATTCATGCTTTCGCACTCACAACTTGTAAGAAGTGCTTAGGTGTTCTCGGACTTTTTTTTCACTTTTCCTCATGTTCCTGCTTTGTACGGCGCTCCCGGTGGTCTTTCAGTTTCTGAAAAGATACAACATTTATTATTTACGTGCAGATTCGATAAGGTGCGCACTCCTTTGCGGAAAGTGTTTTTCGTTGCAGATCTTCTGGATAGATGCTGAAAGCTACTGTCTGAATAAAATAATTCGGCGGTTAAACATTTTAGTGAAAAACCCGAGACTGAGGTAATGACAGACGACAAGGAAGAGAAGGAGAACGTCTCAAACACAGCTAAACCTTTATTGAGGTAAAAACCCTTTATATAGGGTTGAAAAAAGAAGGAAGGAAAGGGAATCCTTCTTCACATCACCTCTCACCACAAAAGATAGGACACCGGACCTCTAACAATGGTGTCAAACCAACAAAAGAACTGACAGCACCAAAAATGACACATCATTAAAAAAAAAAAAAAAAACGCTGGGAAAACTACAGATTGCACTGGACCTTTCACTGAGAAAGTCAGCTATAAGACTATACACACACAAGAAAAAGGAAATAATGCAAACAATACCATTAGAGATTTAGAAATCGCTTCCATTCCGCATCTAAAGACAAAGAAGGCTTGTTCACTGCATTCCCATGCTTCGTTATTGCGAAAAAAAAAAATTAAACACTAAAATGTTTAATATACACTAGCTCACTTGCGCCCTTACGTTCTGCTCATTAAAGAACACATGCAAAGAAAAAAAAACATTTTTTTTAAACAGCTTAGATGGAAAAAGGATATAAAACGATTTTACAACGAAGAAAAAAAATTTTTAGAGCTACATTTACGGCGCTATACGAATTTGTAGTTGGCGCCCGCGGGCGCCGCAGAAAAGTGGCCCTTATTTATCACGTGACAGGCCCATATTTGTCACGTGGTGCTTGCGCTCTTTCGGAAGCTTCCTATGGCCTCTAAAAGTAACTTATTCATCTTTGTTTGATGTATAACAAAAAACTAAGATTAATAAGTAACTTTTAGAGCCCAAAGGAAACTCCTGAAAAAGCGCAAGCAGACGTGATTGACCTGAGCGCCGGTCAGATGACGGCGGCGGCGCCCCGAAGCACACGAACTTGTGCGGCGACGGCGGCGAGGAGAAACGCGTTGAAGCGGCGTCGCACAACGCTCAGCGTGCGGCGGCGGCGTGGCTTTGCGGCGCCGGCGACGCAGGGCGGCGGCGCGCGGGCCTACCACCATAACCGACCTTCAGTTTTTGTTCCCTCTTATTCCGTTCGCTCCACTTCATCATCACCACAGCAGGACAGGCTATTGCCACTTTAGGTGCTACTGCGTCATTCTCCCCAGTATAGGCCTTTGGGGAGGCTGGTCAATGCCCGCTTCAGTGGCTCGGCATCTCGGTAAGACGAGAGAAGGTCGGCTATGGCGGCTCAATTTGGCGCGCGCTGAAAGCGTCTATATAGCTCCTACGGAGTAGAGCACTATATAGGAGGTATTCACTGGACGCCATATTTGAGGTCACTGTTTAGAGCGCATGCCCAGAACGAGCCCAGATTAATAGCCTGCTAAGACCGGCAACCTTGATGGTGCTAAATGCACGCTCCAAAAGGACTGCGGAAGCTCGCCGTCAGCACGCTCTCAGCAGCCGCGCACACACACAGATATGGCCGCCAGTGAATACTTCCTATAGACCTTTCCAATGTTTACAAAATCACAGTCCAGCGTGCGATCTTCACAGCCCAGCACGTGCGCGTTCGGCGCTTCGGAAATCGAGGAAAGCACGCGCCATACGCACGAACACTCAAGATGGCACCGGCCACACACTCTTTTTTGGAAACGTCTATAGCTCCTTCGGAGCAGAGTAGCGAAATCCTGAACGCCATCTCTTGGCGACTAGCGGCGAACGCCCGGAGGTTCCAACTCCGGTCAGAAATGCATGGGGAACGTGAGAAAATCGTTGTTTCTTCAACATTGTGGAGATGTACGGAACGACAATAGTTTTTGACATAATAAAGGAACATTTTAGAATAATTTGCGCTGAGTTGTGTGCCAAATAAGGACGTAATTTTTAAAAAAAAAATTGCATGAGCGGCATCATGCAGCAGACGACGCGGCGACGTCACAGCGTTCACGTGACCCGCTCCAGCCAACCCAAAAAGCCCATCTCTGCTGCAAGCAAGAATCGTCTGCTTCAAACGCCATTGCCTTGGAAATTGCATTCTCAAAATTTGCACACGCATCCGATATTATTAAAACTTTGATAAAGTGTTCAGTGCTTTACTAACTTCACGACAGACTAGTTTTGAAAAGTGTGAACTCGCCGTTTATTTTTTAATCAGCCGTGTTGCGTCGATCTCCATGTATTCTCCCATAGTGCGGGCCGCCTCCTGGAACCCTGGGTACCACGTGACTCGCGCCGAGCTGCTCTGTCGGCCATGTTGTCGGCAAAACACGCGGATCAAAGGATTGCGCTACTCTGCTCCGTAGGAGCTATATAGTGCTCTACTACGGAGCAGAGTAGCGCAATTCTTTGATCCGCGTGTTTCGCCGACAACATGGCCGACAGAGCAGCGCGGCGCGAGTCACGTGGTACTCAGGGGAGAATACATGGAGATCGACTCAACACGGCTGATTAAAAAATAAACGCCGAGTTCCCACTTTTCGAAACTAGTCTGTCGTGAAGTTGGTAAAGCACTAAACACTTTATCAAAGTTTTCATAATATCGGATGCGTGTGAAAATTTTGAGAAGGCAATTTCCAAGGCAATGGCGTTTGAAGCAGACGATATTTGTTCGCAGCGGAGATGGACTTCCTGGGTTGGCCGGAGCGGGTCACGTGGACGGTGCGACGTCTCCGTGACGTCGCCGCGTCGTCTGCTGCGTGGTGCCGATCAGGCAATTTTTTAAAAAAAATTACGCCCTTACATGGCACGCAACTTAGCGCAAGTTATTCTAAAATGTTCCTTTATTATGTCAAAAACTATTGACGTTCCGTACATCCCCACAATATTGAAAAAACAGTGATTTTCTCACGTTCCCCATGCATTTCTGATGGGAGTTGGAACACCCGGGCGTTCGCCGCTAGTCGCCGAAAGATGGCGTTCTAGATTGCGCTACTCTGCGCTACTCTGCTCCGAAGTACTCCGAAGGAGCTATATAGTGCTCTAGCGGGCGCCAACTACAAATTCGTATAGCGCCGTAAATATAGCTCTAAATTTGTTTTGTCTTCGTTGTAAAATCGTTTTATGATATCCTTTTTCCATCTAAGCTGTTTAAAAATAATGCTTTTTTTCTTTGCATGTCTCCTTTAATTCAGCGGTGTGATACATTCACTTGTTTGATAATTCATTTATTTGGGATTGGGTTTTACTGCCTGCGTTAGCACCTCTTGGGTAGCTTTAATCTTCGCGCACAGCGTGCAGACGTATTGCGTTCTTTCAGCCATTTAAAGGGCGTTTCCACTAAAAATACCCACCTTCCCCAGTCGCTTCATTTGGCCAACCCACCGTCGTCCCTGGTCGAAGCAGGGTCGTCTTCAAGCTTCATGCTTGAAGATCCTGCTTCATGATCGAAGCAGGGTCGTCTTCAAGGTAGAGGGTTTTCGCAAAGTGTCCCTTCGACGCCACGCGCGTCTGTTGTCCGCTGTTTTTGTTTCGCTTTGCATCTTACGATACGCCCGATTGCACTGATTCTACAGTTAACAACGTGATCGCCGGCTCCCCGGGCATAAGAACTGCCTTAGTTTCTGTTTTTAAAATACACATGATATATCATCCAAATGTCAAAAACTCACGCAGCGGTTCACACCGGTTCGCAGCAAATGCTCGTTAGATAACACAGGAACCAGAGGGCGCGGGTCGCCGCCCGACTCAAGGGCTTCAGCTTTAGCCGTGTTCTTTGATCCATAGCTCGTTCAGCATTCTTTCAGCAACAACGGCCCCAGCGAAGCTGATTTCACGTTCAAAGACTTCTCCACACAACAAACAGGTACTACTGCTAACAGGACTGAATCGTTAGGTGCGAGGCGATAGCTTTAAAATAAACTTCACAAGGCCCTGCTCACGGCTGTGGCTTCATGTGGCACTGTTTCAACGTCGAGTTTTCGCGCTTTTGTGCACGAGTAGGGTCATCTGAAGTCGTAAAAGCAGCGCGCTCGCCTCACCGTATAATGGGGCCCTGCAATCCTATTTAAGCGTCTACCTTTTTTTGCGGTTTCCACGTCTCTTTGGGTTCGGGCAAGCCAGCGGGCACGGAGAGTGTAACTAAATATTAGTGCGTCATATCTTAACCGGACGACGCGGAAGCCTCCCCCACCTACGGGGGCAACCCGTATGTAATTTTGGGGAATCTTCACAAAAAGTGCACAAGAATTTTTGTTTTTAATATTGTCCTATACAACCAAATTTGACATCCATGTTCTTTAGATTAAATAAATTCCAACTATCTAGGTTTGATTGGAATATATATCTTTTATATTTAGAAAAACATTAAGAAATGTTTGGTAGCCCATCGAAAATGGTGTTTCCCCGGTTTTCATATATTTTAAAATAAGATAGGTCTAGCACACAGTATTTTTGCTGTTCATTACACTCAGTGGTTTAAAAGGAGAAAATTTGTTTATTTTTCTAGGCTCTTTTAAGTCTTGCCATGCCCCACATGCAGGGGCGGATGCAGAAATTTCCCGAGGGGGGGGGGGGTCAAAGGTCAGGTGTTGGTCAGCGCACCATATGTTTAGGCACCCCCTCCCCTTCTCCCTCGTTTCACGCCCTAAATTTTACACGGGCAGAAATCAAGAGGGGGGTCAGGACATCCAGACCCCCCCTCTAAATCCGCCCCTGCCCACATGTGTGCAAGAACATGTTTTTGTTCAAGCTAAAGTCTATGCTGTTCCTGTCCTTTTTTTCTAAAGTTCAAGCTGTACAAGTATGTACCAACACGCTGAACTCTTAACCGTTATATGATTTTTTTGCATGTTCAGAGCATCCAAAACATAAGGAACAAGATATATCAAAACTAACACATGATTTATATAAAGGTGATCAAGCAGTATAAGCTGTTAAAGTTTAGTTCAAGTATAATAAATAATAAAAAAAATAGTTTTCTCTGGTGCATTTCACACCTTTAGTAACACTCGAAACGTTTTGTAGAAAGAGGAACATTGCGGTTTTTCTGAATAGGTGGATACGAGGGTCCCACTATTCAACGAATTTACAAAAGAAATTTAGCATTAATATAGGGAAACGAAATGGGGTCCAGCCATATAGTTCTCAGAGTTTGTATTGTGCTAGTCCTTTACTCCTTTAACTGATAGTATTGATAGTATTTTTACTGTACTGTCAATGCCAAAAAGAAACAGGTTGTTTTGGGATACCTTTTAAGTCAGGTGGCACAGGCTACCACCCATTACTAGACACAAGACATTTCATTTCCTCAACCATTGATCATTGTTACCTCGAGATGGCCAAATCCTTGGTGTCTCTCTTGTGTTATTCTCATAGGTGTCTGACTAGCTTGATGCACTTAGAGGGCGTGCTCACTTTGTTCTTAATTGCTGTCATTGCTCATTGCATTTGGTTCCTAGCATCTCAAGTGTTCACATACGTCCCTCTTGATGCGGGGAGACTCCTTACAAACTTGACCTTGGGCGGAAATTCGAATGGAACCGATTCACTCCTCAAGTCGTGGTGAGTTTTTTTTGTTTGTTTCCACATCTTTTATAAACAGAGGACAGTGATGGTGTCTGTAGACTACAGGCAGTCAAGCATGGAACATATAAACAGTAAAAGTGGGTGGCGCCCGCCGCGCGCCACAGGCGCACCACGCGGCTTTATCTGTATCAATCAGATTCGAGCGATGTGGCATGGCGCAGAAGTAACGTAGGGACGCCAGCACCGATTGCTATGATACTGCCACGTGCCGCCCGTTTTCATTGCTCATGTGTCCCCTGCTTCATACTCTAGGGCAGCACTTCTTGTACATCTGTTCGCACACTCCGAGGTTCCATGCCGATTTGGAGATCCTCCACCAGGGGAGCTAAGAGCCCAGATGAAAATCTGCAGGGTGATTAGGTTTTTCTTTGAGGAGAGGGAGGCAAGCAGTGAAATTGAATTTCAGGAAAGGTTCATTGCACTGGTGAATTAATGTTGGGCAAGCTAAATGTTGGGCTCCTATACACGAGGGGTGTGGAGATAGAAGAGAGAAGAGGGCTGTTTACTGGGTACTGGGCTAAAGCTAGAAAAGAATGAAGAGGAAAAAGTTAGTTAAGGGCAAATCTGGTTCATAGTTTCGATTTTGGGATTACGACTGTTTTAGCGCAGTCAGCGTCCCTGAATTACAAGGTGTACTTTTTTTCTCTGTATTTTGCGTAGTTTTGAAGATATTGGTGCCTCTCAGTTTTGTTTGGGACGCGGTCGACAAAACCACAGCTAGCCGCTCGAGGCGACGGCAACACTGGAAATCAGCTGCTAGGCGGACGTCAGGGTCATGGTCGTTTTCGTCCCTGCCTTGTTCCCATGCAACGAGTATGCGGTCCAGGCGGCACCTACCCCTGTTGCGCTAGCCATTCTTGGGCAGTAGTTACGAGTAATGCGCTACAGGTATAACTTGTTACTTTTTCAGTAACTTGTAACTGTAACTCGTTACTGCTTAGTGAATTTTTGGAAGTAACTCTAAAAGGTAACGTCGTTACAGTTACTTCTCAGATTTATGTGCAAAAACATTGCAAACATGACCACGAAACCGTCTCGCAACTCGTGAGAGTCCCAAGTCGTGGTACAGAAAGGGCGCAGCAAAAACTGCTGCAGAAGACGTCTGGGGCAGGAGGGAAAAAATAAAAGTATAAAGAAACTAAATTTTGGGTGACCCTGCTTGGCCAAGCTGATACCGCCAATTGGGAGGATGGGGACGTTTGTGTCCGCACCAGCCGTATATGGTACATCACCCACAGAGCATGCAGATGTAACAAAGCGCGGCATCTATAAAGCGTTTTTCTTTTCTTCGTCCGACGGAGGGAGTGAGTTCTTTTTGCAGAGGACAGCTTTTGGCGATTGTCGCTCCGAACGCCCGGAGGCTTACGGCACAACCGATTTTCCGAACCTCGTCTTCTTCCCGCCATGCATACGTTTCCTTCCCCACTCATTTGAATCGTCCAAATTCCAGATGCACTCTTGCGGGGTGTCAACTTCAAGCCCATTTTTTCTCCCCCCCTTTTTTTTTCTTTTTTTTTTTTACTACCCAATTATTGGTTTTGTTTCCTGTCACCCACTTCTTGTCCCTTCTCTGGTCACTTCACTTGAGAAAGAGTATTCGCTCGAAACATCTGTGTCATTCTGCTTGTTTGTGTGTTTTCTTGAAATTGAAAGTCCGCCCTTAGCAGGAACAAGGGGCACTTGGCATCAGTTGATTTATAGATATTCACATTGTGGGCTTTCCGGTTGGTTTCTTCTATTTCGTGAGCACAAGTGTGTTCAATCTGGTTAGGAAGTGGCGGAGAAAAGTTTGCAACAGCCGTTCGGAATTCTCTACGCAGTGGTCGTTTGTACCTCGATCAGTGCTTATTTTGTCAGAGGAATGTTGCCGTAACATTGCTCTCCAAGTGTTTCGTGAAAGATTGTGTTCGCGCAGTAGAAACTAGAAGACTATTCGATCGACGAGTGGATTGGAGTGGCATAAGAAAACATCTACAAAGCTGGTTGCACGGTATGACATATTATTATTGACTTCACATTTGCACGATTTTTATTGCTTCCGTCCGATTTCGCCTCGGCAAAATCGGCTTTCAAGGAAAGCTGGCCAACTCCGAATGCACAATGCAGGTGGGGAGTTGTGCTGACCAAGTTTCCATAGCTCAGGCAGGTGGCAGAAATTTCTGGCTGATAGGGGTCGCATGAGTCGCAAAATGACGGCGGCCAGAGAGCTCTTTTTGCAAAGGTCTATACCGAAGCTACATGGGCTACAGATAAAAGCAACGGCTAAACACGCTAATCACCAGCCGAAGTAGCGACGGTAGCGGCTCAAAGAAGCGCACTTTACACTGCTCAACCGCGCGACAGGTATGCCCGTCCGGACCAGGGAACAAAAAAGTGAATGACCGTGACGTCACGGCCCAACGTTGCTTTAGCGATCGGTAACCCGCTGGCGGCCCTCTAAGGAGCAGCGGCTCACAGCGGGTCGCATTTTTATCATCGGCATTAGTTCGGAATGCAGCGTCCCCCTGACGTAATATTTTGACTGGGGTCGTATTCTGTGCCACAAAATCGATACCAGTAATTTATTCCCTTTTCAGTTTTGGTCTGAGTCACCTTTAAGAGGGCAGTGAAGGAAGCTGAGAGAGATATGAGGGAGTTGAGACTGGATTAGGAAAATATTAACTGTTCTGACAATTCAAAAAGAAGTTTGCTCTCTGTGACAAAGATGGGTACTGAGGACCGGGACTCCTAGGTGAAGATCTGAGGAGACAGATACAGATTGTACACTATGGGGACAGGCGAAGGTAACAGCAGAGCGTTGTAGATACGGAAAGTCTGGTACATACCTAGACTGAGGCAGACGTTTTCATTGCTTTGGGATTGGAGAGGGGTTGATGAAGGGAATAAGTGGCTCCAAAAGGTTAAGCGAACACAGAGATGGATGGAGAAGCAGAATTGCCTAGCAATTTGCCATCACTTTTTTTTTTTGTATTTAAGGTTTTTGGACTAGGTAGAGATCACCATGTAAGTGTGATCTCTACCTAGTCACTACCTAGTGCGATCTCTACTTAGATCACCATGCATCATGGGACTAGGTAGACATCATCAAAATGTCGCAAAGGACGATATATTGGAAGAGAATTTTCATAGACAACAGGACATAGTAAACACAATGTTGAAAGTAAGTGCATACGCTTGGTTAAGCAATTGGCAGCGACGTTTATCTTAAAGGAGTCATGAAACGCTTTTCCAACTTTTTCCTGTTTAGCTTTCCTCCTCAACTCATAAATTGCGCATTCTACCAAACAGTTGAAGAAGACGGAAAGGGGGGAGTCCCCTCTTGCTCGGACTCTCGCTTGTGTAGCCGGACAAACCCATTGTCCCTCTAGAACAGTGGTCGGCAACCAGCGGCCCGCGAGGCAGTATCGTGCGGCCCCCAGCCCCCCAGCGCCCCCCCCCCCTCCCCCCCAACGCAGTCAGCTAAGAAAGAAAAAAAAAAAGATAGAGTTGACTAATTCGCTGCCCGTTGCCTGCCTTCTCCCCCAGTTCAACACCAGAAGTCTCACTGAGAGGAGTCTCTAGGTTTTCGTGGAAATGTTGTATCTCATGTCATGAAATAAACTGTTCATGTTCGATTTATGTATGTCAATGTGAGTTCGTGCAAGTGCTTTTTTTATTTTCACCCCCCCCCCCCCCCCCTTCTTGCCGTTGCTTGCCGTCCGGCCCGTTCCGTTATGGCTTCGTGGCGACTCGGCCCGCTGCGTCAAAAGGTTGCCGACCACTGCTCTAGAAGATTAGCCCGTCTCTCAAAATTGAGACAAAAGTTGCTTTCCCCACCCCGTTCACCCCGAAGCTGACAGTGCTGTGGAAGCTATGTGCTCATTGGGCCAGCCACACTTTGCCACGTGATCACGCTCTCTCGCGCATACCCACGCGCAGAGTATGAGGGCAGGTGATGAAAGGGAGGCGGCTGATTGGTCCGGCAAGCGCATTGCCTCCACCGCACTATCAGCTTAGGGGTGAAGGGAATAAGTGAGGTCCGGTGCCGTGTGACGCGTTGCAGATGCCCGGTGACGCACTGCGGGTGCCCGGTGACGTGCTGCGGGGTCCGCGGATGTATCACAGTGAAAAGGCAGAGAGCTTACGAAGGGAAGGAGGTACAAAATAGTCCGCTGTGTTTTCAAAATTTTTGTACCGAAAGTCAGGCTTTTGACGTCCTACCTTTGTTCTTTTGGCCCACTGGACGATGTGCTATTAGTAAAATCCCAATATAAATTTATCTATTCCAGCCCAAAATTCGTTTCATGGGCCCTTTAAGTCCCATGATACATGAAATGCACTATTTAAGGAGTAATTTTTTTAAAGTTTGTTTAGACAACATTAAACAGTTGTTTCAAGAATTGAAGACGTTTTGTTTATTAATTTTTCTGCACTTTGCACGGTGACCTCATGGGGTCACATGATATCAATTCTCTCCCAAATCTAGCAAGAAAATTGACATCACGATGCCAAGTGTTTTGTCACGTTACACTGACATTGTGTTACTTGAGGTAACCTGATATCACATGATTTCATATTATGTCCCATAAATTTCGATGCTAAATTTAGCGGGAAAATTAACGTCTCAGTTTCAAGTCATGGTGTCACGTCACCAATTACCCGCTGAATTTAGTATGATGTCATGATGTGACATGGTCAAGTGTCATCAATTCTTTATGCTAAATTTAGATGACACTATGCCGTTAATGTGGTCACGTGACATCTATTTTCCGTCTCAATTCAGCATGGAAATCATGGTGTCACATGACTTATGATGCCAATGACACTGATGTCACATGTCACTGTTGTGTTATGGGATATTGAGATGTCATGTGGTCAGAGCAACATGAGCATGTCCTTATAGAGTTCCCATATAAAGCTACCACTAAAAATGGCATTTATTGGAAAAAATAAGTCCTTAAAGTAGTTTATCTGGTTCACACTAACGAAACAGTTGACAGAGTCACCTTTTGTCCAGCGCTTCCTTGAACGGAAGTGAAAAAGCCATGAAACTGTTGACAGAGCCAACTCTTTTTCACTGCTTCTTTTAACTGAAGTAAAAAGGAAAAAATTAAACCACTCAGCTGAGGCATAACTGCAATAATGACTGTTTATTTCTAAAACATGTGACAATCTTGGTTGTGCTTTCCTTGTTTGTCCTAATACACATGAGCCTCGCAGGTGAGGTTGCTGCACTTTTGGGAGAGACCAGTTGCCCACTCCAAGACACTGAGGACATCTGGTTTGGATGCTGTTTCTGCACCTATGTCACCAGAGATCAACGTGGGATAGTGAGCCACCTCATTGCCCATGGTGATGAACAATTCAAGTACCAGCATCCTTCCATGCCATCTGGCTCTAGGTTCAAAATGCCCAGCAGCACTCAAAAGCACAAGAGAGATAAGTCTTACAAGTGCAAGCTGTGTCCTCTGGCCTTCGCTTGGAGTTCCCATCTGACCACCCATAATAGAACACACACTGGTGAAAAACCTTATAAATGCAAGCTGTGTCCTCTAGCCTTTGCTCAGAGATGTCATTTGACGAACCATAATAGAATACACACTGGTGAAAAACCTTATAAATGCAAGCTGTGTCCTCAAGCATTTGCTCAGGCTGCCGTTCTGACCATTCATAATCAAAGACACACTGGTGAAAAACCTTATAAATGCAAGCTGTGCCCCCAATCCTTTGTTAGGAATTATCTGCTGACCAGCCATAATCGAATACACACTGGTGAAAAACCTTATAAGTGCACGTTGTGTCCCCTAGCCTTTGCTGAGAAAAGAGTTTTGATCAACCACAATCGAACACACACAGGTGAAAAACCGTTCAAGTGCAAGCTTTGCCCCGAAGCCTTTGCTCGGAATTACACCCTGACACGCCATAATCGAATACACACTGGCGAAAAACCTTACAAGTGCAAACAATGCTTGAAAAGCTTTGCTCGGAATAAGGATCTGATCCTCCACAATCAGAGTCACGCATTGGGAATGCCTAACGGGTAATCCGTAAGTTGAGCCTGCCATGCTTTATAATGTGTGTAATAACTTTACGTATGTGGAATTGTAAGCCATTTTAATTTAAATGTACATATGTGTGAGGGCGAGTAATGTCCAAAAGCCTTGCTGAGGGTAATAGTTAAGCTCGCCACACGGAAGCGCTTGTGCACAAGCCTCGCATATTCCAGCAGTGCCCAGGTAATTTTCTAAATGCTATTGTCTCATCACGCACACGCCAACACATGAGCTTGACAAACCCTAAGGGCATTTGCATAAAGGCACTGGCAGCAAATAGGCCATTAAAATGCCGCAATATCTGAAAAGGTTTGGTTGAAATTCCTGTGTGGTGGGCCACAGAGTTTGTGCACACGCAGCCAGACTGTTTGGCATTGCTCTCGAGCCTTTCGTCTGAATGCCATCGTTTGTCATCACACAAATGTATCGTGGAGTAGGGAATGATTCCTTGCCAGCTGTGATCTTAAGGCTGGGTAATGTAATGGGAGGCATCGCTCAACATTTTTTTAAAAGCAGCTTCTCGTCATGTTTTGCATCTGAATGCAAATTGGGTCATGCTTTAGCTTTTGTTCTGAGTTCCTTTGCCCTCACTCGAGCTGTGCTCCTTGAGGTGAGGTCTGATATGTTTGTCAAATGTCTTTATTCAATTAGATACAAACCTGCCAAAAGTTAATGGGTCACCAGAATTCAATCGTGCTTATTACACTGTTCTTCCTTTCAGCTGCTGTGAATTTTGGTACTGAAGTAAAGGCTGGTTCACACGCTTGCAACTGCTTACGGTTGGAGAGGCTAAAAAGCTGTTTTTAAGCCTCTTGCGAGGGCTGACGACTTTCTGCATCGCTGTGCAGCCGGTCATAAGCAGTGTCAAGAGGCTTAAAAATAGGTCTTGTCTCAGGCAGTCATAGTCACGGTAATCTCTGTAGGTGTCAATAGTCTGCTCTCCACCATGATGAGATAATATCCCCTTGCACGCTACGCTTCACAGAGTTACTCCCAGATGGCGCCATAAGCCTGAAGCCGGTTAGTGTGCCTCCGGCCCACCGTGCTCCGGCCCTCCGACACGGACCGGGCCGTCTTGCAAGGCGGATGGTCGGCGTGCCCAATTGCTTTCCTTCGGCTGCATTTTACGTATGATGTAGAGTAGCCATATGCTTTCCACTTCATTGTGTACTCGTATGGAATCTTTGTGCTGCTGAGCACATTGAAGTATTCATAGTCCTAACCATGGCGAAGGGATAACTGAGGATTACCGACGCGGGAATCTCAGAGTAAAAAGGAAAACTATTTTTGTCCTGCAGTTACTTGTTAGCCTAGCTTAGATTCCATGGTCTAAGTATCTTCAGTATCATAATACTAGCTTTAGCAAGTGCTCGTAAAATCAATTGACCCAGATAAACTCCAGGTAAACTATAATTTAAAAGCGACCAAGAAGAAAACGTGAAAATAAAGAAAGATAAACGCGAAATTTGGTAACAGATGGAGATTTAAACGGTTTGAAACCCATTTACGTGTCCTTTCTACAAAAAGCTCTCTTGCAGAAATTTTTGGTCACTCGGTTCAATTTTTTTATTTATATTTTTGTTTACAACGTGTGGTATGCGCTGAATATGAGAAAAAAAAATTTACGTTTCAACCCAGCCTTTTACAAGTTTTTGATTCGCGCTGAATTTAACTGCTCACAGAATTGGCTGGAACATTTTGCGAGCAGAAGTTGGTGAAACAACATTATTTGAGGTTAACTTTGTCAGCACATACCTTTGCATGTAGCAGATTTTAGAGATGTTTTGATGATAACCACACACGTCAAGTAAAACTAACAGGTTTTATTTATGACACCCTGGGAGTAAATACTATTAATATAACAAGAATCATACACTTATTTCAACATATACTTCAATAACGCTGCACAACAACCAATCAATTGAACCACAATCATATAAAATGAAGTGAAGCAATTATCTATTGCTCATCAAGAAAAGTGTCGCTCAGTTTCCCAATAGGAGCTGAAACAAGTGAAATATAGACAATTACAAACAATGCCAATGCCACAGTTAATTTACTGGAATGCTCATGCTTTGCAGTGTTCCACCCTGGTCTGATTTTCATTGAACCATTTTCTAATGAATGAGAGTGTAGTTGCTTTTTCAGTTCTGTTCCACACTACAAGTTGAACAATCAACACTTTCTTTTTTTTTCTCGACATTGCTTTTGGGCATCTGTTTTTTTCCCTTGCAGTACTGTCGCATGCGCATCTTGTGATCACCCCAGGGAAATGAGACGTCGCCACTTTCTCTCACGTCATCGATCGTTTTCCAGAAGGCATCATGTTCATCGCAGTGCTTTAAAAAATACTGTTCAGCTATCCACAATATCTCGAAGAGGTAAATGTTAGGATGCATGAGGCCATCCTGTGTCTTCGAGTTGGTCAAAGCTGCCTCATTTGCTTGATTTCCTCTCGCAGATAGGGAGTCCTTGCAGACAGCACAGCTAAACATCTGCCTCATCTTCCTTGGCAGGAAGCCAGTCATATAGCAGACTATATGCAGTTCACTACCTCAGAGATACTGTCGTCAGCAGGCAAAATATCCTCGCACTCCAATTTTTCTGGCATTATGAGTCCATTCATCTTTGTTCCCAACAATGCAATGTGTTGCTTGTAGGTGCCTGGTGTCCTGCTTTAGAAAACATCCTTAAAGGCTGCAATATCTGGGAAGGAAACCTCATCTTCCTGCACTTCGCAGTTACTCAATTTCGGCGGTTTTGATAAGCGGTAAAGTGTCAACGTGCTGTAGAGTTGCAGGATTGTTGGCATATCTGGATGATCATTTTCACCAGCCGCTTGCCGCACCTTGCCAAAAAATCTCTCAATCGCGTCCTGACTAAATTTCAGGAGTGAATGAACCGAAGTTGCCCTTCGTAAGCGAATAGACGGAGAGGTTTATCGCCGATTTAAGGGTTACACAAAGGCCTTGTGCAGTACTCCAAGTCGGAAACATGTCGGGCAAGATGGTACCGTCGTGCGGTTCTCATTCTCGGCTGTCGAGTCAGTCGATGCCCCGTACCAGAATCTTCAGGCCGGGGCTTTCTTAAAGGATTCACTCCGCTGGACACCGTTGGTTCAGTGCGGCAAATAGGTCGTTCAACCCTAGAATGAACTCGATTGTCCCTGCGCAGTTCCACAGGCTGGTCACCTTTCTCTCATTATAGTATTTTAGCCTTGCAGCCATTGACTTGCTGAAAATTTGCGTGGCAAGCTTTACGCGCACCCTGTCCATGTTCTAAGGGTAAATGTGGCGACGTGTGATTTTCGGGCACACCTTCGGGTCGCCGCCATTTGAGCAGTCTTTTCGGTACACAGCAGCATAGACCAGTTCATCCAGGCTCCATGACACTTGAGATACTTCTGCTTGTGCAGACGGTTCCTAATGCTTTTGAAAAGCTGGGGTACGTCCGAGAACATGTACACCTTTCCTTGTGAATCGCACGGATGCTTGAAGAAATTTTTCATTTGGTTCATTTTCCCACCGACTCCAATTTGTTTCCACATTGTCCCGTTGGTGCTTGTTTCCCATCACCTACAACACCATCCACCACAGCACCAGCTGCCCTGAAGAAAGTTGTTGCTTGCAAAAGTAGCTGGCACAGCACTGTTCCTCTTGTAGCATTCTTCGACGCAAATGCACCAATCGGTTGTGCATCGATTGTTCTCTCCAAAAGGGCAAAACATGAACACCAATCCATGGTCTGCTAATTCAAACCTCTTGTTCTCGTCTTTGCCATGGTCAGCGAGGCCCACGTGGCTGAGTGTTTTCGAGCCGACAGACTCTCTTCCGTGCTTGTATTTCGTCGAAGAGGATTATTCTAAGCCTGGAAAACTGGGTCTCGAAAGCCAGTTTTTTCCTTTATGCAACGGAAAAGTCCGTTTCGAAATTGCATTTTAGACCAATCCATGGCGATATAACGACGGACGATTTCAGCAGCAGGCAAGATCAGAATGTCATTATCTTTTAAAAGCCTGTACCCAGCTGGTGTACGAATATGAAGCAGAAGACACAATAGCAGCCAGTTGTCTGTGTATCTTCCCTTCCTCGACTTCGTCTTCGCTACAGAAACACTCTCCATGATGAGCATCTGTTGAGCATTAGGCAGACTGGCTTTCTCCAGAGCTTTCTTAAGGCCAACCTCTCCAAACAGCTCAATTGAGTTCTCTTTGGCATGCTATTAATTCAGCTTCAAGTTGTTTTGATTTTAGAAGTAGCAATTTGGAGCGGTAGCATGCAATGCGCTGTTTCCTCAACTGCACAACCTTAGTCTTTTTGGAAGGACTTGGCCAGATTTGTAGCCTCGGTTTCGTCCTTCGCTTTTGAAGTCGAGCTTGATGAATTCGAAGAGTACATTGTTCGAGCTATCACAAGAGTTCCACTGCTTCCTTCCTTGCTCAACAAGTGTACAACGGCTGTGACTCCAAACTCCAGTTTTGTCAATGTAGGCACATTCAGGGTGAACACTCGGAAATTTGCTTCGAGCTGGTCCCCTGGCACAAAGATGGACCTTGTGGAATGACTCGAGTGCTTGGCTGACAACATCCCAATCTTCTGGGAACTTTAGCTCGCAGGTGTTTGGCAATGGTGCAAGTTTAACCTTGGTGTCGAAAGCAAATGCCATCGTCTGAGATCTCCCCTTTGTCTTTTCTTCTAAACGAAACATCTTCGCAGAAGACGGGGGCGTGCCCGATTAGAACCGAACCTCTGTGAAGCCGAAGTTGTGCGGATCTTCCTTGGCAACTAGGTGTGACCCCAGGCTGTAGTCGGCAAGACGTCTGCAGGGTCAAGACGGTCTCCTGTGGTTGCGGAAGGTCCTTGTAGCTCCGTCACTGTCAACGTGTTGCAACTGGCACGGCAGTTTCGTGCAGCTATCGTTGTAAATCCTGGTGCTGCTTCACCACTTGGCACATCATCTGTAGGGTTGTGCCCTCGAGCACTTGGTAGAGCTTCGACACTGCTGCGCTCCCCAAAACTTTTCACGGCTGCGTCACTTGGTTTCCGACTCTGATTGCGGCTACAAGGTTTGTGGCTTATGTCCAATAATTCGTGCGTTGATGGTCTTCGCAATTATTTTCGTGCTGGAAGCGTGGGAGATTGCCGCTTTGTTGGCGATCTTCTTTTCTTAAGGGCGGACGACAGGTACGGCGGGCACGAAGGGAATATACATGGCACAGTGCGTGGTAGCAGAACTGGTCGTTTTGGAGCGTCAATCGACACTGAACCCTCGAGTTTGCCGTAGTACTTTGTCTTCAACACCATATCCTCTGCGAAGTGTTTCGCACACATAGTGTCTTCCGACGTTGACAGCCGATCTTTGCGAGGAATCGCACATACCCATTGCACCGGACGCTGGGGGTTCGACGGTGCACCGAACAAAGTTACCTCTTCTTTGCAAGTCCGGTAACCGGAATTGCAATTCGGAACAAAGCACTTGCTTCCCATGCTCATGAATGTCGGACCATGATGGTGCTGCATGCTGTGATGCACAAAGGTGTCGGCAGTCCAAGCAGCGTAACTCGGGATGATATGTTTGACACAAGGGGGGATGGCGTAAACATCGGAGACTTTGCGAGACTCCGACGGCCCACAACGACGGCCCGGATCTTGTGGCACCCTCCAAGAGAAAAACACAAGGAGGGGGATGTGGTCGCCCGTTCCAACGGGGCAAGAAGAGCAGTCTCTTTACCAAAAGAGGTTGTCTTGCACCGTGGTCGTATTCAAACAGAAGTGTGAACGGGTCTTAAGTGGTGTGTAGTAACTTTTTCCAAGATTTTCATTTTGATGTCTTCTACCGTGCTAAGACCTCATCTAGCAGTTTTCTTGATGGGGGACTGATATCCAAGTGCGTGTGCACCGCTACGCTCCCTGCTGCCGGTTAGAACGTCGCTAGCCAAATCCTTTGCACTGCCCAGCAGGTTTTACGATCAATTTACATTGTACCCATTTTGAATACTGTGTAATGTCCCTTTGGGACTGCATTGGTGAAAGATGTGGAAAATTTGGAACTGACTAACATGCTCATACTCAAAGTGTTTTCACCTTCTTTGCATCTTTGCAGTCATGTATTTTTATGACACCTGCTTTGAAATGTCACTCTCTCTTGTGTTTAGGTGTTCCCAATGTTCTCTTGCTCCGTGTTCATGTTCCTGACAATTATTTCTATGTTGCCTGGCGGTCTGCATGAGAATTTTCAGACCATAGGTGTCATTGTATGCAGAAAATTATTTTTGCTTGTTTTTTGTGTAAGACAGGAGAGTAGTTTGTTTCTCTGCTTCTCTTATGGCTAACATTCTTATATTTTTTTTAATAGAATGAGGGGTTGGTGAAGTCAAGTCTCAATGAATATTAATTTGGCCAGGATTTTCATTTGGTTACAAGGTCCTTCGAATCATTGCGCAATGTGTTTATTTCTGCTTTTGTAATTAATTTGGAAGCATATCTTCATTGTTGTGATTGTTTCTTTTTACTTTTCTGTTGTTTGTCTTTAACAAAATCTGCGGATGCTAAATATGTCATCAGACATCTGTTTCATTGTTTCTCAAATAAAGGCGAATGGTGAAGCTTCTGCAGTGTTATCTTTTTTTCTGCCGTTGCAGATCAAATGTGCCACGGACAGAGCAGCTCTTTAGAAAGTTCCCACTTTGCCAGCCTGCACGAGGCTGGGATCTCAATATAGCAGTTTTGTCGCCAAGAAATTGACTACCAAGTGGAAGTCTGTACCGTGTCAATTGACAATTGCCCAATTTTTGCCCTCCAGCAGGTTTATGTATGAGGTGACATCATAGTTTTCAGTACGGTTGTTTAATACATGTTAGGACATTGTGCTGCATTCTCAAAAGGCATGAGAAAGTGACTTGGGAGTCTAGAGGAACTTTGAACCCGATTTTATTGAGCTGATACACATCAGCACGGGCATCTTCCCCAGGTGAAAATTTCCCAACTGTATCCAACTGGTCCCAGTTCAACTGGTTTAAGGAACAATTAATAGCATATTGTTAAACGACAGTTACTAATATGTATTGGTAGTATCTGGCGGCGCGCTCGGGTATATACCGCGACCACGTGTAAGAACTCGTGCAAAGTCTTCTCGGTAGGGGAAGACTTCGCACTTCAAGGTAGGGGAAGCAAAAAGTATGCTGGCATGCATCAAGTTTCCAATGGCGCTCCAATGGCACTGTTCGATAAAACGTCATTCGCTCATGTGATGAGGAATGGCAATGACAATGCATGTGTCGTTGTGAGACAACAAAAATGAAAAGGCAGCGAAACGCGGTCTCGAGCTGTGGTGGGGTGCACCCGTCTCAGCTCAGAGCGTGGAGCGAAAGCTTGCGCTGGGAACCTCCTGGGTTCGATCCCCACCGCCCCCGCCCGTTTCGATCTGGATGAGTTACGTACTGGCACGTGTTCGTGTAATTACTACTGCGTGATGCACATTAAAAACCCCAGGTTAGCGGTTCTGCACTGGCTAAATGTCTCGTCTACAGCAAAGCGACCTGTCACCCATTGAGGCGTACCAACAACGGCAAGTCTCACGGCTTATACAGGGTTTTAAAGAACTTGGGCGAATGACGACGAACGAGTAGAAAACGTGTCTTCAGCACGCTGCCGCTAGCTTCTGCAACGCTAGCAAAAACAATTTTTCTTCCTGCAAGACGGACGTCCGGTGGCCGCGCGCTGCAGCGACCAAACGGGGATGTAGTATTCAGCAATTGTCATGGAGATCAGTGCCTAAGCCTTTTATCTCAAAATCCTCATAAATTGTGGGCTATTCTGGCGTTTACTATGATTAAGAAAATTTGTGAGGGGAAAGAAAATAAAATTAGCTTACCTATTCTTCACTTCATTTGGCCCAGATAAGCGCCACAGTAACAATATTTTTCTTAGTGCACATGCAAAGTATAAAGAAAACAGTTTTTGATTTTTCTTGATTTACTCAGGTGAGCCCATCTTTCCACAATTTTAGTAAAAGCTTCCAGCAACTTCAGGTTCTGTAGTACTAGTAAATCCCAGCGCGGGAGCGGACTGGCATAGTTTCGGTTTCGATCAGACGGCCGCTGTCTGCTCTCCTGCAGCCAAGCACGTGAGATTCCAAATCTGCATAACTTTTCTTCACGCGTATGCGAACGTGCTTGCTCGACAGGGACACCAGTAGGGACGTTGCAGTCCATCGCTCTACATTTGCCTGCCTCTGCCCAAACGCCTACAGTATTGTACACTTGTAGAAAGTCGCCGCAATGGAAACAGGAGCATGTTCCGTCGCAACACGATGACCATGACAAAACTGAAACCAAAACTAAATGACCAACGCACAACAAACGTTGCCAGAACTCATTTCGTACCACCACTGCTCTGCCCGATAAAAATGCATTCGAAAGCCTCTAGTATATATCAGTTTTATTTTAGCTTTGGTTGGTGGCTTTATTCGAACCTGCAGCGTACCAACGCGGTTCTAGCGTACACAGGTTTTTATCAGAGCTCTGGTTTTTATCTATTTATCCAGTCATTCTTACTGACTAGATGGCGGGAGCGGCCGCCCAATTCAATGGCTTCAGCTTCTACCGTGTACATTGATCTACCGTTCGTTTAGCATCCTTTTGAGGCTTTTGAGCAATAACCGTATGGTGATAACGAACGTTGGTGATAACCGCATCGCATGGAAGAGAAGTTGATTTCACGTTCAAAGACCTCCACGCAACACACAGGTACTATTCCCAAGACTGAATGGTTAGGTGCGAGGCGATAGCTTTGAAATAACGGTGTGGCTAGCGTTCCGTCCAGACGGAACGATAGTCGCCACTAGAGTTCCGTCTGGAACGCGGAAAGCTCGTGCTGTTTGGGTCACCCTTTTCGGACGGCGCGTGTATCACTGGGGAGCTCGTTAACACACCCCCCCGCCTGCGTTCACGCCGCTTCGCGGCGACAGTATACGGCTGCTAATTACAAACCTATTAACCCAGTTGGCCCTCCGTACACGCCGCTTCACGGCGTCCAGCCAGCAACCCATAGAGTTATTACAATACACGCTAGAGGCTCAGCTGGCGCTAGTGTCTACGGGACTTCCGGTTGCAAATTGAAGCAGACAGCATGCAGTCTACTTTTCCAGTCTTCTTGTGTATTCCTATGGGAAAAAGCGCGTGAATTTTTTCTCTTCGCCGGAAAATAACACGAATAACTTTTGTTATTTCGATTGCACCGGATAGTATGTACCTTTATTAATATTGTGGAAGTGTAATTGCTTGAGTTACAGCATTTTTTCTTTACCACTGAACGATGTTAAACTTCGCTATATTTCAGGCCAAACCTCTGTTCCATGGCAGGTATATAGAAACGAGCGACGATTCTAAGCAAAATAACGATCGAAAGGAATGTAGAGTGTGTTCAAAGTTCGCCAGCATTCCGCTGGTGCTTATAAATTGCTAATATGCCCGTTCTGTCACTATATGGAAATGACCCCGTCGTGCATCTTTACGAGTTGTTAAAAAAACGTTCGAAACATAAAGGATAAAGTACGTGAACTACTAAAGGCGTGTTTTCTTATTATTTCCTTTGTCGGGCAGTTTTTATCGGGCACCTGTTCCCTGGCTTCTCCCTATTTGCAAAGATTTGGAGCGTGCGGGTGATGATTTGAACCCAGAACAATTAAGCATCTTCGCACATATTCATGAGCAGAAAGAATAAAGCAGTACTTATTTATTGCAAATCGGACTATATTACGTGACTTTCAATTTATTTTGATCGTCTGCAAGCACAAGGAGTTACTTATCCAGTGTTACTTCGTAGTTCCTGTCGTCTCTCTTGGTTTTCCACATGTCCTCCCAGGCGAAAATCAGTCCACTCCAGCTGGATTATGGAACTGGAAATGAGGCAGTCCAGCTGGATTCCAGCTGGACCCAGTTGGATTCCAGCTGGACCCAGCTGGAATCCAGCTGGAATGTCTCATTTCCAGTTCCATAATCCAGCTGGAGTGGGCTGATTTTCAACCGGGCTTCGTTCGTTTGGCACGTATATCACCCATGCTGGAAAGCTTCGACGCCGTGTTCGCGCTAACAGTGTCCGACAGTGCACATAAATACACGTACGAAGCGGTTTTAGCACCGTTTTTCATGTCAAGCTTTTAAAATAAAAACGCCGTAACTGACCAATTATTTCGTCTGCGTGACTGGGAAATGTTCCAAAGTGCCTAGTACGTACGAATTATTCGTGATATTTGCTCTTATAACCGAGCGCAGAGAGGAAATGCACTCGCTTTTTTCCATAGAAATGCATTACCGGAAGTCAATTTCCGACTGCTTGCTGTCTGCTTCAATTGACAACAATGATGCTCCATTTTTGGTTTGATCCCCTGAACACGAGGAACAAAGAAAGCATTGTACCGTTGCCAGACTAAACGCTTTTCAAGTCAATCTCTCTCTAAAATCTGCAAGTGAAAAGGCACTCGACTTTATCAGTCCGCATGGTGTGAACCCACTTGGCCCACCCGTAAATGCCAGAGCCGTATATGGGGTGAGTTTGGCCAGTCTGTGATCTCTCCACCGTAACGCCCCCCTCACGAGTGAGCCAACCAGCCCGCGGCGCAGAGCGAGAGGTGTGAGCGCATGCGCGTGAACTCTCGGCTGCTCCCAGCTGAGCGGAGAGGGCCGCCATTTTTATTCATTCGCACGGCGGAATGCATGGGATCGACACCCAAATTGCGGTTTTTTTACTTTTATTTGGCAGGCTCTGGCAAGAAAATGATATAGTGTTATTTCTCGGTGGCTTAAAAAGCTAACGAATGAAGTTTCTCCACGTTTGAACGCAAACTTTTATTCAGGCGAAAAAGAAATAGGCCCGTAGCAGACGACGCGTAGCCTCAACAGTGCTTGGCGCCGACAGCGTTGCGTCAAAATGGCGGTCGCCTCCTCTTTGCTCTCTTTCTCTCTCGCTCCTTCGGGGCTCTCCTCCCTTTTCTTCACTTTTCTCCTCTCCGGCGCCTTCGTCGCCACACCCACTGGCCAAACTCTCCCAATATACGGCTCTGGTAAATGCCGCTTCGTGGCGCCCCCTCAAGGGGGTGCCTCAATTTGGTGAACCGCCCCCTCAAGAGGCTCCTCCTTATTACAGGCCAGCGACATCAAAGCCCGCTTATTTCATGTGAATCACTAGAAAAAATGAACCTGACTGCACGATTTTGAATTGCTTCTAATTGATGGCAGGTAATTTTGGAATGGGTCCCATATAGCGGCAGTGTGCTCTAGCTTTGGGTGGATTAGTGCTTTATAGACGGCAAGTCTTAAGTTTAATGGTGCGAATTTGAGGTCACATTTTAGTTGTCCGAGTGATCGGTTACGAAACGTTCCATAATGCAATGCGCGGTTACGGTGACGCCAGCGTGCCGACAGCGACGCCGCTCATCCCGGAATCGGGCGCCTAAGAACTGCGCTCTAAAAAAATAGTTTTCCCTGGTGCATGTCCCGCATTTAGCAACACTCTAAGCTTTTTGTGGAAAGAGGAACATGGCAGCTTTCCTAAATCGGTGCATCCGAGGGTTCCGCAGTTCAACGAATTTACAAAACAAATTTAGCATTAATATAGGGACACCTAATGGGGTCCAGCCATAAATTACCTCAGATTTTGTATCATGCAAGTCCTTACTCCTTTAACTGTTAATATTTTTACCGTACTGGCAATGCAAAAATGAGCAGGTTGTTTTGAGATACCTTCGAACTCTAAAAGCTGAACCGCATGCAAGCGATTTAGCGAGCAACGAGACGGGCGGCAGCGACGGGGATTTCTCACTGTCGCTCGTTGCATCGCTCGGTTTTTGGTTTTCTAGAAAATGTTGCTCATCGCCTTGGTCGCTTGCTCCCATCGTTTTCATGCGGTTTGCCTCGTCACGCGACGGACCGTGTGACAGCGAAGCAGGTTGCCCTTGCTTGTCTTGTCTCTTGCCAAATCGCTTGCATGCATTTCATACTTAAGTCAGGTGGCACAGACTACTACCCAGTACTAGGCACATGCACATTTCATTTCCTCATCCATTCGTCATCGTTATCTTGAAATGGCAGAATCCTTCGTGTCTCTTGTGTATTATTCTCATAGGCGTCTGACTAGCTTGATGTGCTTGGAGGGTGTGCTCACTTTGTTCTTAATTACTGTCATTGCTCATTGCATTTGGCTCCTAGGATCTCAAGTGGTCCCAGGCGTCCCTCTTGATCTTAGGAAACTCCCTACGAACCTGACCTTGAGCAGCAGTTCAAATGGAACCGATTCAGTCCTCAAGTCATGGTGAGTCCTTTTGTTTGTTTCCACCTCTTTTATAAACAGAGGACAGTGACGGTGTCTAGACTACAGGCTGTCATACTCTAGAGCAGCGCTTCCTGTATAGTTGTCCACAGACTCCTAGGGGTCTGCGCCGATTCGGAGATCGTCCACCAGGGGAGCTAAGAGCCCAGATGAAAATGTGCAGGGTGGTTGGATTTTTCTTCGAGGAGGGGGAGGCAAGCAGCGAAATTGAATTTGAGGAGAGGTTCAGGGCAGCCGTGAATTGACTTTGGGCAAGCTAAATGTCGGGCTCCTATTGGCGGCGTGCGTGAACTACAGGGGGCACTTCTCTAGCTATCATCATCATCGTTTGTGACGTCATGGGTTGGACAGACTGGGACAGGCGCATAGATCTTGGATCCTTCGGCTCGTCAGCTTGCTTCATGCGCTGTTTGGGTAACGCACGGCAAAGCCTGTTTCATGCGTTGTGTTTATTTGGTATGGGACCGTTCGGCTGGGCCAGGGGGCGCACTGGAGAGATACCAGTGGCGCAAATTCGCCCTAATTAGCCATTCGCTCGTCCCATCGCGCTGCCAGTTGCAAAGGCGAACACCGCGTTGAGACTTTCTGTCTCTTGAAAAACTGATCCCTTTTTAGGGAGTCGAACCTCTGCAAAGAAAGGTTGCCTGTGTGTCAGGTCTCCGGGGTGGAGGAAATAATCCAGGCATAAGAACATTTGTCGACTGCGAAGTGCTTCTCGCAAGTGCGAGACAGCGTCAACTGTAACAATGTCCAATTGGTCGGCCCAGCAATGTTCTAATGTCTGCTTTCGAGTCCATTGGAAAGTTATTATACCTGTTGTGGGCTAACTACATCATTTTAATAATATATAGAAAAACTAGAAAACAGCCGTAAATTTCTTTTCAATTATGCGTTCAAGTCAGTACGCAATAGGGGCTACGATTATCTGCCCAATTTTTCCTCAGGTCTTTTGCCGCTTACTCGCTTTCTCCTGTTAACATTGGGGAACAAAATTGGCAAGTAAGCAAAGTGAGTTTTGTTCATTGTTTAAAAAGACGTGAGATGTTTACAATTCTTTTTTAATGCCGAATTAGAGCGCGGCTCTTGAGGAGGAGGAGGAGGAGGAGGAGGGGAAGGTATGTCGCAGCTTCTCCTCTGTACCTGCTCCTCCTCTATATTAAGCGAAAATTTCCCCGCTAAATTTAGCGAGAAAATATTCCCGCTATATTTAGCGGGAAATTTAGCGAAAATTTCCCCACTAAATTTAGCGAGGAAATATTCCCGCTATATTTAGCGGGAAATTTAGCGAAAATTTCCTCACTAAATTTAGCGGAAAAATTTTCCTCTAAATGTAGCGGAAACATTTTCCGCCAAATATAGCAAAATAGTTTCCCACCAAATTTGGCGGGAAACTTTTACCTTCGTGACGTCGCACGTGATGTCACGTGCGACGTTACAAGGGTAAAAATTTTCTGCTAAATTTTCCCCACTAAATTTAGCGGAAAAATGTTCCACCAAATTCAGCGAAAAATTTTCCTGCAAAATTTAGCGGGGAAATTTTACCCTCGTGACGTCACACTGGAAGTCACGTGTGACGTCATTATGGGAAACGTCCCATAATGCAATGCTCGGTTATGCCGACGCCGCTCAACCCAGAAACGTGCGCGTGAGAGCTGCGCTCTAAAATGATAACTGCATATTCGGGTTTATTTTGTCGACAGCCATGAGGAACCATCATAGCTATTACATTAGGGACTTATTGTAGAACTTCAGCGTCGAATTGCGGGCCCCACGCGATCTGATTCCGCCCTCAAAGTGACGGCTCCCCCAAGCAACACAGAAGTCTTGCATACTCTCATGTGTCATCCACGAAAAGTCCCTACTAACATGACAAGTAAGCGTAGCTGCATTATTGAATCATGTTACAAGGTAGAGAAACAATAATTAACCCTGTCCTTCGCACAGCTGCCGATTCATGCTTCTGGCTGTCTTTCTTGAATCACCTCCAAGGAACCAAATACAACTTTTCTGGCGACGGATACCCTTCGGTTAAATACGATGCTGTGGCATTTGAGTACCTTTTGCATTCGGTACATTACTCTACGAAGCGCGAGGCCAGCATGACAAGCGCACCAACCTTCCGCGTCGTCTGCTCCTCGTGCTGCTAACAAGTATGGGTGCTCCTCGCCAGGGGGAGGAGTGACGCTGTATATGCGCGGCGAAACTTCAGCCGTACAGCCCCATAGTGATATTTGTAGTAGGACATTTTACCAAAGCTTGAAACCGTGGCATGCGTAGGTTTGCTAACAAACACTTTTGATGCTGAGGTGTCAAAGTGCTCGAATGGTGGCATGCTGTTCCCTACCTCAGTACAGAAAGCCAGATGATTAAAATAGAATATCCAGCGCTTTACCCCACTACAACGTCTACCACAGTGAATAGGCTATATTTTTATTAGGATTCGGACTAAATAAAACTGAGAAAGGAATGTCTCACCAAATTGAAAAAAGGAAAGCGAAATTCGAGAGCCTCTCGTGTAGGTACTAAACACTCCAATGAAAGTGAGTCCGTGTAATCTATTGGTTCTAATGTGTTCTGTGAGTGCTGGTCTCTTATTAGTTCCAAGTTGATACCTTTTTGAATTTTGTACACCATTAAACAAACTTTTCCTCAAAATAACTGGCAGGAAGAAGCGGTGGTTGACTTCCGGAGTCGTTTTAATTACATATTTTCCAGTGTATAAGACACACTTTTTTTCCAAAATTTTCGGTGGTATTTTTTTGTTTTTGGTGAACCCTGAAGGAACTCCTCTTGATGCTAAATAGTCTTTTTAATCTTATTTGCACAACCCCACGTTATGAAGTTTCTTTGCGGCAAGTGCGAGAATATAGGTGCGTCTTATACACAGGTGCGTCTTATATACTAATTTTTACTTAGAAACCGGAAAATATGGTAAATTCCTGCTTATTCACCTGACCGACGCGAAACGTGCGAGACCCTCGTCGTGATCCAAGTCTTAAATCTAGTAAGTTGGTGACACTTCAGCATCCCGAAAAATTAGGTATACACCTGCTATGAATTGCTACGGTTGTATGTTAATTTTGCGGACCCAAATGCACATAATGTGCGATGCACTTCTGAGCGAGTGTTTTTAAATTTGTAAACAAATCTTAATGAAAATTGGATAGAACAAATTAACCTGAATTTGCCGGGCCATGTCAGACAATCTAAGAATTTATGAAAATTTCTGCTTTCCAGCAGCAGTCGCGATGTGGCAAACTTTTTGGCCACGTATTCGATTCGGGAGGAGCTATGCATCAGTATTGGCAAGCTCACTGTAGCTAAAACAAGTGTGCGGCACTTTGCAACAGAAGTGTGCGCGTGTGCACAGCTAAGAAGACAGCACGTCATGTACCGAAAAAAGTGGCAGTACGAACAAGAAACCTCCTTAAAGACAGAGATGACACCAGGGCACAAGGTTGCTTGACAAACAGCCAACTTGCTGGATGCCCGCTCAGAAGCTGGTGGTAGCACTTGACCAGCTTGAGCGCTCACAGCCACGACACTCAGGCAGTTGAGGAAGCGACGTGTGCTGCTGCATCTACTTATTTCCCATTCACAAAATAATTAGAAAAGCCTCAAGTGATTGGCCACAACTTTGTTGAATGTCGTCTTCCATGTAAATGGCTGGGTTTGCAATGTATTGTCGCATTGGGACATATAACTTTTGGCGCCAAGGCCAAATGGGTAACTGTGCTTATTCTTGGCCTCATAACATCTAGGTCAGGGGTCTCAAACTCATTTGAGTATGTAGGCCAGATAGCCCAGCCCTGAAGAGTCGAGGGCCAACGTAAGGCGGAAAAAGGGGGGGGGGGGGGGAGGCTGTAAGATTTTATCAAGAAGGAACTTCATGCTCACTGCTTTTTGTGAACTCGCAGTTTGGCCAGTGACATCATTAGAGGGGCACTGAAGTGGATTTTAAAATTGTGATTTTATTGTCATAACTCAATCTACGTTCTCTAAGCATCCTAAAAAACCTGAAATCACATTCAAGAGCAGCCGATTTTCCTATTAAAAGTCCAATCAAAGATTGTGCTGCGCCCCTCTTTCTGCGCCGTGGCGCAGGACACCAAAGGGTTCCACCGTTCGGGAAGGCAGCAGGGGAGGGCACGTGACAGCCAATCACGAGTGACGGCTTCCCGGCGGACTGATTTTTTGAAGGCGCGTTTATTCGAAAATTTAGTCCGCTGGGAAGCCGTCACCCGTGATTGGCTGACGCGTGACCTCCCCCTCTGCCTTCCCGTCCTGGCACCCCCTGGTGTTCTGCGCCACAGCGCAGAAAGAGGGGTGCGGCCCAATCTTTGATTGGATTTTTAATCCTTGAATTTAATTTTGGGTTTCTTAGGATTATTAGAGCCCATAGATGGAGTTGTGACAATAAATAGACAATCTCAGAATCCACTTGAGTACCCCTTTAACTTTGATTTGTTTTTAGGACTACTTTGGGTGCTTAACTGTTGTGATAACAAGTTAGAATGGCACTGCCCTGCCAACATGCTGCCATTTTTTAATAGAGCAATGCACTCCAAAATTATGCAAACTTAGCACGTCTAAAAAAAAACATATTCTTCATATGGCAGTTTCTGCTTTCCTCACAATTTTATTAGCAGCAAAGAATACTATACTTGTATTTTAATGGTAATATTTTCTGAAGGCGAGAATAGTAAAGGGATTGCCGTATAGGTGATTAACATGGTAAAAAGCTGGAGAGCAAAAATGAAACCAAGGCAAATTAAAACTATAAGAGCAGAACTATGTTTCGAATGGAAGTGAATCGACGACATGAAATATGGCGTATGTAATTTCTAGCTCTTGATACGTGGGAACGGGTGCTTGCAGCTGGTTGCCTGCGAGCCGCGTCCCAGCGAGTGGCGGGCTGCGTGTTTGTGACAGCTGATCTAGGTACACTCATCGATCCATGTTATCGATCCATAACATCCTATGTTTCGACAAACCGTTTCTGATTCTACACCAGGAAAAACTTCAAAGACATGCTGCTCATTCTTGCTCATTGAAGCACACACAAATTATGATCCAGTTGGAAGCACTCTTAAGTCCAAGAAGTTTCGCCTTTGCTTATTTATATAAGAATACCACATTTACACGTTTGGTCAAAATGTGGATGAATGGAAGGATGGACATTGACGGCTGTGCCCTTTATCACGGGCATTAGCTTGTGCCACCTAGCCTAAAAACATAAAAATGTGATTGGGCCCCTTTTAGGCCAATGCTTTTCTGTAAACATCACCGGGCTAGGCCGCTCAACCCTAAAAACACGCACCACCCTTTTCTATCCCCCCGTTGAGGGAGTCGCCAGTTTTCTGTTGGCGTCGTCCCAACACTAGACCCACTGGGGTACAGGGTTGAGACCTTGGGCCACAGCCACGAGGGAGGGAGTCCCAATATTTCTCCTCTCTCCCAGCTGTGCTACTTAGATAGTTGTTCTTACATCAGTTTTCCCTAGATAATTTTCACCGGCACTCTGACCTCCTCTCTGTTGCATCTAGTTTATTGTAATCCAAACTGCCATCTTCTCCAGCGAAACTCAGGGCCCCCGGTACATCTGTCACCTCTTTAGGAAGGGCAGCACTAAACTCCTTACACGTTGGAATCACATGTTCAATTCTTTATCTCCTCTCTACACATAGTGCACATTTTATCTATATCTTCAAATTCAGCCCGTATATGTTTATTCTTAAGACTCCTGTCCTAGCCCTAGCCAGCTAAGTGCTCCCTCTGGCATTATCGCCTTGCCAAGGTGTGCCCACGGTTACCGACCTGATTTTCAACCAAAACGTGGTTGAAAATCAGGCAGCCAGGAAAGAAGGAAAGGTTACACATTTGGTCAAAAGCCTCGATAAATTGAGCCATTGTTCGATGCCCAGGTGTTATGCCTTTCGAAGGAAGTGCTACCGACAGCCAACAGTAGTGAAACTCTCGGTGAACTCTATAACCCAAAGTCTTAACTAAGCTTTTTTTTTTTTTTATTAGTGGACCCGTTTGTGTTCGTAGTAATGAGGTAAACCTGCATGTATTTACTCAGTTCGTTCCCAAAACTATGCTCCGTTTCAGCTTTAGCTCTGGCGTGGCCAAAGCTACGGGTGGCCGTGGCCAATCAAACGCTGGCGATTGGCCCCGGCCACCCGTAGCCTGCTGTGCGGGACGCGACTTCGCCCGCACGTCAAATATCCCTCTATGCCGTATTTGTGCAGAGATGCAGAGGAGTCGAAGACAGACATTTTGTCTGCTATGGAAGTATCGATGGCATTGTCTCCTACATAATTAAGAATGCCATTTCGCGTCCTGGAATAAAACTCCGGTTCAGCGCGGTGGCTGCTGGGCTTCGCGGAGGGCCGTCGCACTGCCAGCAGAGGAAGGCCGGAAGTTGGTAACGTTCGGTGCCCAGACAAGCCTTCCTCTCTGCCACGGTGCTGTCCGGAGCACACGGAAAAAGAATGTTGAGCGAGCTCTCTGTGTAGACTGCCGCCCTGTTTCCAATTTCGAACAAAGCGTCTGTCGCATCCTAAAGAATAAAAAAAAAAAAAACGAGAGAGAGTTCTTTGGGCGTGACATTGTTAAGGGATGAACCACTGACCAAGCAATAGGTCCACTCTCTGGTGCGAGTCTGACCAATGAAGAGTGACGGAGACGTATGACAAAAACACCATGAAAATTTAATTTGGTTTGCATTCAGAAAGCTAATTACGATACATACACTTTGCACAAATCACTTTTGTAATATTTGATATAACTCTTACAAAAACATGGTTCACAAGCTTGTGTTCACGGATGCTTTTACAGTCACTGATAATTTTAGTACGATTAACAGAATCAAAATATGGTAATTCCAAAAAGTTACGGAGAGTGCGATAAGTCTCATCTGGTGTGTTGATGGTTGACAACTTCTCCCTGCACGGTCTGTCCAAGGTGGACCGACCGCGCAGGTCTTTTCTTCCTTCAAAGATTGAGTTTTCCTCTGACCGTTCAGCACTATTTATGGCCCATGGTACTGTTGTGCCGATTTCTGGAAAAGTTTGCTTCAGCATCGCTGTATTCGGTCGCACATCCATTGAAGATTTCGTCGTAATTCCAGATTGTGTCTGCCCTATGATTCTTGGGTACAGCTGGTGTGCTAAAGCCGGCTTGTTTTCTTTAAAGGACGCATGCAAAGGACAAGAACATTTCTTTTTTAACAGCCTAGATGGAAAAGGATTGTCATAAAACAAATTTACAATGAAGAAAAAAAAAATATTTAGAGCTATATTTACAGCGCGAAACGAATTTGTAGTTGGCACCCGCAGGAGCCGCTGCTGGTCACGTGGTAGACCCATGTGCCGCCGCCGCCGGAAGGGAACACTGCGGTGGCAGCGTAACTCCCGCTGGATTTTATCAATTTACACGATTACCATTTGGCCTTTGTAATGCTCCAGCTACTTTCCAACGGCTTAGGGATAGGGTCCTAGGTCGCCTGAAGTGGACTGTACCATTAGTTTGCCTCGACGACATTATTGTCTATGGTAGGACGTTTAGAGGACATAACCAAAGACTCAAACTTGTTCTCAATGCACTCCATCGAGCGAATTTATGGATCGAACCTCGGAAATGTTTCTTTGGATTTGAAGAGGTTCTCTATCTTGGTCACGCCATCAGCCAAGATGGCATTAAACCTGACCCCGCGAGGCTAGAATCATAATCAAAGTACCCAAAATTGACCCGCCTCTCCGAAGTAAAAAGCTTTCTTGGCTTTGCGTCTTATTTTCGGCACTTTATTCCACAGTTTGCCATTCGTGCAATGCCCCTATCACTTCTTCGTAAAAACATCCCTTGGCAATGGATCATAAGTGAGGAGCATGCTTTCAATTGATCCCTAGGCAAGTCTTCCTTAAGCACTAATCTTAGCCCATTTCAATCCGGAATCCTCATCTTTCCTGCTTACCGACACCTGCGGAAATGATCTGTTGCTCTACTTCTCCAAGAACACCCCCGGACAAAGCTCAGCGAGTCACAGCGTACGCAAGTCGTCGTCTCACGGATGCATAAGAACGGTATCATTCGTCAGTACTGGAATGCCTTGCTCTCATTTGGGCTGTTCAGCACTTTAGGCCTTTTCTGTATGGTCATCACTTCACGGCCATTACAGGCAATTCAGCGTTATTATGGTTTCAAACAAAAGGTTACCTTACCCCTAAACTCGCTCGCTGGGCCCTACTGCTTCAAGAATATCAGTTCCAGATCTGTCACCCTAATGGAAAGTACAACACAGATGTCGATTTCCTGTCTTGCAACCTGGTAGCTCTGGCCGAGCAGGTAAGCAGAGAAGACTCTCAAGTTTGCATTCCTGTGTTTAATCTTACTGAGTCTCCAGGACAACACTCAGAACTTCAAGGCATAGTGTCGCAGCTTAGGTCACTTCCATCGCACACACCAGAGCGGCGACTATGCCGCACCTATCGTGTCCACCACGGTCTACTTTGCCACCGAGGATCTCAAGGTTGGATGCCCTTTTAGCCAAGAAATTACGTCCTGCCGTGCTTCACCTCTGTCACGACAACCTAACCGCTGTACACCTGGGAAGAGACGAAACTGCTAAGAAGATCTTGGAGGGATACTGATGGCCAGGAGTTCGCACAAATGTTGCCGATACACCGCGTCACGCGTGAAATGTCAACCTGTTCGACTTCCCGAAGCACCATTCGAAATTATTGGTATCGACCACTTCGGCCCATTTCCTTGTACGTCAAATGGCAACAATGTTCTATATTGGATGCAGAATTATTTAATAGGTCGAAACCAGCATGTTCTTTTAAACGGTAGTACATCCACATCACGTAGGGTTACTTCGAGAGTACCCCAGGGAAGTGTACTAGGGCCTTTACTGTTTCTTATATATATATATGATATTACCGAAAATATACATTCTCATATTGAGCTATTCGCCGACGATGGCGTTTTTTACAGGAAAATAAACTTGCCAGACGACCCAGATATCTTGCAATCCAGCATAAACATTTTAACCAACTGGTGTAACGTGGGAAACGAGCCTGAATCTAAACAAATGTAATCATATACGTTTCTCGAGAAGTCAGTTGCACGATTTCCATTGCTATCAAATTAACGGTACTGTACTGAATTACCTTTCCATAGCGGCAGTCTCGAATGAAGCGATTTACAGCGCACGTCCCTGGTTTTGAAAGTGGACGTCAGTGTTGCCCGGCTGCACTGGGCTGTGGGTTTTCTCGTCAGTGGGCTGTGGCAGCCTGCGTAGGCGCACTTCCGGACGCTGGTGGCGGCTAAAATGCCGCGTTTTATTTTTCCTTTCGCATTCTATGGCGAATAGAATTCCTCGAGGTTTAGGAACGCATTGTACTATTTTTGGGAACAAAAACAAACAAATAAAAGTTGTTTTTGGAGAGTCCGTCCACGATACAACAAGTGCAACTGGAATGTTTTTATGTTGATCTTTCTACGGTAGAATACACTCTGTTGCGTCAATCTTCAAAGGTTTTGACTGTAGAAAATATTTGACCACACAGGATAGCCGAATTGCATGGGTCTTCCCTGCTCACAACATGAAATTCAACAAGTCTCATCAATCGAACACCATATATTGTACGAACCCCACGGTGCGGCATTATCCGAACAAGATTTGAGAAAGGTCTCAAATAACACAGCATCTCCAATATAGTCTCGACGATAGTCACTGCTTGATGAACAGACGGAGTCCGGCTTGTGTTAGGGTACGTGTTGGAGAGAGCTGCTTTTTTGCACAGCACCTCAGCAAATAAATGAATGTGTGTATTCTGTGCCCACATTTCGGAGGACCCGACCCTATCAGCTATTTTTCGCAAAGACCTGGAACATAGCGGCGAAGGTTTTTCGGAGGTCATCTCAACGGAAATAATCCTCGAAGAACGTCGAACGGCGCGCGAGTGGGCTGCTTGACGTTCACTATCTTCGTCTGTTTCCCGCGAAGGCCGAGCAGGCTACGAGCCCTGGTATTCACTGGTTCTCACAGTGGGAGATAACACACAAAGGGTGAGCATCCTGAACAGGCAAATAAAGAAAGAAAAGCCGGCGAACTCCGAATGCACAATGCAGGTGGGGAGTCGCGCTGACCGTGTTTCCACAGCTCAGGCGGGTGGCAGAAAATTCTGGCCGATAGGGGCCGCTCAAACCCCAAAATGGCGGCGGCCGTGAGAGGTCTTTTTGCAAAGGTCTATACCTACCTAACAGTACTATTTACAAACTCCCTCAAATGGAACAGTCGTATAGAACATACAATAGCAAAAGCTAGCAAGATGCTTTATTTTATCCGTCGAAAGTTTCTATCCGCGTCCCAGAACATTACAGTGAAACCCGTTTAGAACGAACCCACGTACAGCGAATTATTGTCAATATCGAACTCGAGGAAGATTTAAATAAAAATGCACGTAAAAAGTATGTTTTATAACGAACAACATATTGGCTATATCGAACTTTTTTCCCGCGGGAATGCTTCCAAAAAAGCGCAAGCAATCGTCTCCTAGCCTGTCCCTTCCCCCAAAAAAGAAGTAGGAAAGAACAAAAATTCCAAAAGCTCAAGTTGCAAACAAAATTTACCTAAGAGAGGCGATTCAGAAGGGGAGAAAGCTAAAGATACACTCTGCACGCACGCACAAAAAAAAACTTTTCATTCCAAAGCGTTTGCCCCCGAAGAGAAGGAATTCAGAAGAGAAGATAAGCTAAAAGAACAAACCCTGAGTGCATGCAAAAAAAATGAAAAATAAAAAAAGCTTTCTGGCGTGTTACAAGGCGGAAGTGAAGAGGTGTGAAAGAAAGAGAAGCTCTCGCTTTACAACAAACTTATCGTGGAAGTTCGGTGTAAGTGTTTTTTGGTATATCGAACTACTTGCTATATCGAACTGATTGTAGCGTTTCTTGCTGTTCGTTATAAACGGGTTTGACTGTAATTCGTCACTCTACTTTTCCTTGGTAAGAACCATCTTAGTGACACCTGCGTGGTATGGGATCTGAGTTATGATTTTCTTATAAATAAGCTTAGAAAAGTTCAAAACCAGGCAGCACGAATTGTGCTTAAAGGGAAACTGAAGCGGTCTTGTATTTGACAAAAAACACTTCAATGGCCTTTATTCTACCTTCAGGATCAGGAATATCGAGATTATTTTTCAATTTGGTGCATGGAGGCTTCAGAAATTAATTTTTGAAGTACCGCCGAAGCCCCTCCTTCCCGGGGCGTGACGTCACACTAGAAGTTTTCGGAATCTCTGCTCTCGCGCATCTTCAGCGCCTGTCAAAGCTATGCACGCGCACTATTGCTATTTTCAAAAAGGTCAAAAAAAGAGGTCACGACTGCCGTCAGTGCAGAAAAATATACCTGGCAAGCTTGCCATTGCACGCACTGCTCACACGAGCGACACGCGCTTGACGGTTCAAAGATCCTAGTATGACGTCACGACTGGTCGGAAGTTTTTCGCGTTTTCTCGCTTTTAGTTGCATCTCTAGGGAAAACGAATGTGATATTAAGATTCACGGGATAAAAATACGCCAGAATTCACCTCTAATTCGTTTGTTTGAAGAAGTGTTTCAGCTTCCCTTTAAAGGGACACTGACACCCCCCAAAATTTTTGTTTCCTTTTTTGTCAGGCGATTCATTATGGTGTCGGAATACTCCCCAATTAATATTTTGCTACTGAGTCACATATTTTTTAAATAAAGCCAAAAAACGCAACTGCTTGAAAGCGAAACCGAAACTCCCGCACCACACGGGGAAGTGGAGAGGATAGTGAGACTGGCGGAAGTCACGTGGCTACACCCGACCGTGCGTTTTTTTTTTTCTGCATGTAGCAGACGAAATGCGTTCATTCGCCATGCGATTCCTTTGCAGTTATGTTTGTCCCGCTCGCTGTTCTGTACTTCAAGATGAGTGGTTCTGTACATTTAAGTGTTGGCAATTAGTAGTGAGTGCCGTGGTGTGGTGAATTCTCATGATCGGCTCCGAAAAGAATACTCCCAAGATGTTGCGTGAAGAGTTGCCTCACATGTCCTGCATCTGAAGGTAGCATTGTGCGGCAGAGTGCACAAGTTTCCGAAAGATCAGCGGGTCGGGGTCAATGGCTGGCTGCAATTTCTGTAGAACAGTTACGCGAAGCTCGGAAAGCGGACGCTACCCGATTCATATGCTCCTTGCATTTTGTGGAAAGTGACTACATTGAGTTCGCAGGTGTCAAAAATGAAATCCTATACCATTTAGTTCAGCGACGTATTTCCACAACAATTGTTTTTTTTCAGTGATAAGTGTTAAAAAAAAAACTGTAAACATCGCAAAATGCTTGACAAAAAAAAAAAAAAAAAGGTACACCCACACCAGGGATCGAACCCGTGCCCGCAGCGTGTTAATCGGATGTCTTGCCACTGAGCTACTGAAGGAACTCTTCCGTGCGTACTAATGGAGCCGGTAAACTGTATGTCGGAAGTTTGCTGCCGATTTCCCTTCATTACATGCACTCCCGGCTTGAAGTCGGGCAGCACCACGCAGAGGCCAAATTCGCACCTCGTAAAGAAACCGTACGCGTTCGTATTCAACTCGAAGTACGCACTTCGTGCTTGTCGTTTGAGCGAGCGATGTCTTCAGCAACGAGAAGGGACGACGGCTCGGCGACGTCTTCGTGCAATCGGCTTGCTGGTCGGGCGTGTCGTACGGGATGAATATCACTTCTTTTGGTCGATCCAAAAGTTCTCTTTTGAAGGAAGACAAAATTCGCCGGTACCGTGAACGACAGTTCTGAAGTAGAGGTCCAACGCCCGTCGTCCGCTGCCATCCGCTAGTCCCACGATACGCGAAACGACGCCATGTTGAGAATTTTCAGTGAACGCACAGGATGCTTCCGGTTGTCTGTGCTACCTTTTTTTTCAATCAACGTATTTGCAGCTTTTTAGAAGCCACAAAAAAGGGTTTCATATTTTTTTCTATTTTTAATATTGACTGTGTGCCTTCAATGACCCACGACTTTGATTAAATTTGGTGGTCGCTTCGAAACCTTAGAAAACGGCCCGTGACCACGGAAAAGAGAGTGAGCGCGACTCAAACCGGCCAGTTCTCAATCGGCGGTTTTCGGGCGGAAAGAAACCGAATTTCGAGTCGCAAATTCTGTTCTGGGTAGTTGGGCTCTCATATGTCACGTACAACTAAAAACCTCGGCGAGCATAAATACCCTGTCAGTGTCGCTTTAAAGGGACAATGAAGGCGATTTTATTTAATTTTTTTTAATGGTGTTTTTAGGTTTCTTGGGAACCTGGCACGCTGCCCAATTTTTTGTAGACATTTGTGACGCGTATTTCTGTGCCTACAAAAGAACTGAAGAAACCGAAACTGAACAATCTCCATTCTCATTTCTGAGCCTCCGAAAACGGAGGTGACGTAGGGAGTGACGTCAAGTGTGAATAGTCAGTATCGGTAGCTTTTAGGAGATTGAAACTGGTTACCGCGGTGTGTTATAGCACTGCGGTGGCGCGATCGTTTCGTCGGATCAACGCCTCGATAAAGGAGGCGTTGGTCGGATCTGTCAACATGGACGACGATGCCGCTCTCGCGAGCGGGTTCGGTTCGGGCTTCCGTTCAGTGACCTAACACCAACGGAACGGGTGTGCGTGTGTGGCGTTCTTCGCTATCATCCGAGGCCGACGGTGACCGCCCAGCCGGCAACGCGGGGGCCCGCTGGCTCCGAGCAGCAAAGTTGTGAGCAACATTCGCACGGGCGAGACGAGAGCGGCGCGTTGCTGAAGGACAGGCCCTGTCCCTGTCTGACAGGGACACGGGGGAAATGCCGAGGGGCAAGCGGCAGCGACCTGGGAACCGGTTCCTCCGCGGGGGACGCTCCCCAAGAAGGAGAAAATAAACAGCACCATTTTTGCTTTCACCAGAGTCGGACGTCCACTCATTTCGTCGTCAAAGAACAAGAACGATTACTGGTCTTCAGTCGACCGTTTGAACAGCCATCTACGGCGCACAAATTTGGCATGACTACCACTTTGCAGAATCCTTCGAGTACCGTGCTCCCAAAGGAAACACGACATCGACGTCTCTAGCGTGCTCCGCGCTGCGTTCTTTTTTTTTTTTTTTTATTTATTTCGTTTGCCCATAGTTGCTCGTTGCCCGTTTCGCGTCCAGCGTAGCAGAGAAAAAAAATAAGTATGCTGTTTTATTTACGGTTTAGTAATCATCTCCGGTCCGATTTATACTTTTCATAGTTATTCAAGCTGAAATTAGAACAGTATTCCTAAAAACTGCGAACCAAAGCGTGACCGAGGGCACGTCACTCGTTCCGACCAATCGCTGACGCGTCTCTTGTGACGTCGCGTTTCTTGGCCCCGCATCGGTCACGTGAGCTCCGCTTCTCCTGGATTCTCCCGCGACTGTTTAATTGATTTGAGCGGCCCACAAGCGCCGGCTTCGGCTGAAATTTGGGCAACGTGGCCTGAGACGTGCCTGGAACCCAGTTCAATCGCCAAAAAAATATCCGAAATTGCCTTCATTGTCCCTTTAATGGATATGATCCTTATGCTGGTATCACAGGCATGAAGGCTGTGCTGGGATGGGAAATGCTTGAAAATAGAAAGAAAATACTAAGGCTAAAGTTCTTTCTTCATGTATTTTATAGCAGAACAGGGATCGACAAAGATGCCTATCTTTTGGAGCCATCTTACGTCTCCCATCATTGTGATAATTCGAAGAAGGTTGCAGTACTTAGTTACAAAATTGAGAGTTTTGGAAATTCGTTTTTTATTAAAACAGCCAGGGAGTGAAACGACCTTCCTGATAAAGTTGTGTCTATTGACGACAACAGCTTTTTCTCTTCTTGTTTACCAAAGCGCATTTGGAAACAAACCCTACAATAATGCCCACACGGCACTGTAGGCACTGTTATGTTGTTTTGTTGGTTGGACGCAGCAGGTTGGACGATGACGCTAGCAAGGGTTGTCGTCGTCAACCTGCTGCGTCAGCAACGCATACTGCAATGATTGAACCGATAAAAGCGGCTGCGCCTAGCAGCTCGAGGCTCTTCTTCGTCCTGCTCCCGAGATGAAATATACGCATTCAGACCAACCTCAGTCTCCGTCTCGGTGGGCTGCCCGGAAACGGTACCTTGTAAATATAATAAATAAATAAATATGTTCCGGTTGCCATTCACTGCCTTAGCGAATTGGGAGAGTTACATTCAGTCCCAAGCAGTGTGTCGAATTGGAAACAAACTTAACGGAAAACCAGAACCGAACCATTACTTTTAGCCCGCGGATGCCAACTACAAATTTGTTTCGCGCTGTGAATATACTTCTAAAAATTATTTTACATTGTAAATTCGTTTTATCACATCCTTTCCCCGTCCGAGCTGCTTAAAAAAATTTTTTTTCATGTGTCCTAAGTTTTTTGGAGCCTGAAGCAACAGAGCGCTTTCTCTTGAATTATCGCATTGCCAAGGTGTGCCCACGGTCACCGGACTGGTTTTTAACCAAAACGTGGCTGCCTGTAAATGTGCATAGACGGGAGAGACCAGACAAGCTAGAAAAGCAGCCACACATGACAAACCTAAAGAGCATCTTAACGTAAGGAGAGAGGGGCAGGTTATGCATTTCACTGGAAAGCCCCGATAAATTGAACCATTGTTCGGTGCGCAGGCCCTATGCCTTTCGAAGGAAGTGCAACCAACAGCAGACAGTAGGCCCCTACTAATCTTTTGTTTTTTTATTAGTGACCCTCTTGTGTTCATAATAATCAGACAAACCTGCATGTATTTACCCAATTTGTTCCCAAAACTAGCAGTCCATAGTCTGGACTGCTGCTTTTAATATTCACGAGGCAGATTGCATAGGGAGGTATTGGTCCCCCAAAATTGTCTATATAGCGGGGCATCCATATTAGCGAGTCATGACTGCGTGATATGTTGAAATTCCTTTACTAATTACTTGAAAGCTTTCGACCTGACCCGCCATAGTCGAACAGTCATTGCCAATTAGAGAATGTCATATCTAACAATTTCAAGAAATATTGTTTTTGTTGTACTCTGAATAATGAGGTATCCAACGATCAGAAAGTATTCAGATCCAGGTTCTAAATCCAAAGGTACCCAGTAAAAACATTTTCGTGTGACAAAAAAAAAAGAAGAAAATTCTGAGAAATTCAGGAAAGCTTTTCAAAGTGGAAAGTTATGTAAACTGCAATTTAGGGATAAAGATAAAAGAATGTATAAATTTAGATTTTTTTATGATTTTTACTTTTCAAGACTAGGGACTTCTCTTAAAGGACACATGCAAAGGAAAAAATACTTTTTTTTTAAACAGGCTAGATGGAAAAAGAATATTATAAAACGAATTTACAACGAAGAAAGAAAAAATTTAGTTATATTTACGGCGCAAAACGAATTTGTAGTTGGGAGCCGCCGCTGGGCACGTAGCAGGTCTGTGCGCCGCCGCGCTGCGTCGCCGCCGCCGCACGCAGAGCGTTGTGCGACACCGCTACAACGCGTTTCACCACGCCGCCGTTGCCGCCGCCGCACAAGTTCGTCTGGTTCGGGGCGCCGCCGCCGTCATCTCACCGGTGCACAGGTATATCACTTCTGCTTGCGCTTTTTCAGGAGTTTCCTTTGGGCTCTAAGGGTTACTTATTAATCTTAGTTTTTTTGTTATACTTCAAACAAAGATGAATAAGTTACTTTGGAGGCAAAAGGAAGCTTCCGAAAGAGCGCAAGCACCACGTGACAAATAAAGGCCAGTCATGTGATAAATAAGGGCCACTTTTCCACGGCACTCGTGGGTGCCAACTACAAATTCGTATAGTGCCATAAATATAGCTCTAAAAATTTTTTTCTTCGTTGTAAAATTGTTTTATGACATCCTTTTTTCATCTAAGCTGTTTAAAAAATTCTTTTTTTCCTAAGGGAGCTTGGCCCCCCCGTCTCTCGAGCTCTTCGAAAAAACAAGTACCGTCGCCTCCGGAACCTCCGGGTGCACCTCATTAATCTCGTCTGTGCGCCCTGGTCACTAAAGGGGTGGGGTTCAGTCAGTTTGGTGGATGTCCCAGCCCTCTCTCCTTCCCACCGGCCCCGCCAGTGGATTGAAAACTCTCCTTTCATGACTAGTCTTTGAGCGCAATGCATGGGAGCCATGTGCAAAGCAACCGCTGCGCTGCCCTCTAGGCCAAATTAGACTCGTACTGTAAAACCCCTTAATTTTTGCTAGCTCCTGATTTTCATGAATTTCGCGAATTGAAAACTTCTTAAAATTTAGGTCCACGCGAAAATACCGGTCTCTAGAGGTCCTGTATTGCGGCCTCCAGAATTATCGAAAAGTGATTGCAAATATGTTCCTTTGCATGATTTGCTAAAAATTGGGGTCGCCGCGAAAATATAGGGTTTACAGTAAGCAGTAACGCACAATATAAATTAACACTTTCATTCCTCGTTTTACTTTTTTTGGAAAACAATTGTTGGTATTAATTGCATGGTGATTTAAAATCGTCCTAATACACGGAATCTGGTATTTTGCAAGCTCACATAGTGTTTCCTAGTTTAGTTTTGTTTTCGAAAGATACATCACTTCAGTTGAGCGGATGCGCTAATTACAATTGCCACAAATCAAATGCAACGACTATCTTAGAAAGCACATCTTCAATGCATCACCATCGAAAGGCCTAACTCAGCTACTAGGGCAGGTGGCTACGGCTCCCATAGGTGCAGTGCCTAAAACCACTTTCTTTTGTTATTGCAAGCTCCGATATGCACATGTGAACAAATGTGAAAATGAGCAAACACTTCTTTGAGCTTCCTTGATGTTCGTTGAAGTCTTCATATGCTACATAGTGTATACAACTTCCTTAACATACCCCCGCAGTAGCCATAGTCAACAATGCTTCATGAACCATATGTATGTACAAACAAATAAAATAAGTATATATATACTGTAAACAACTTATTTTTCATGGGCTCAGTAGTATTTCGCGATTTAGGTCAAAGCTGAAGTTTTGGAATAATTTGCGGGTTCTAATTTTCGCGATGTAGTGGGATCTCAATATAGATTGCAATGTGTTTACATTTTGCTGGAACTGTTCGCGGGACCTATTTTTTGCAAATTGAAGGAGATTCGGAAAATTCACGAAAATTAGGCAAAATTATGTCCTCGCGAACATTAAGTTGTTTACAGTATATATATATATATATACATATCTCACAAGGATGGTTCTTCGTCATTTTCGGGGCTCTGACGAGTAATATTTGAAATATTCAGAAGATAGAACCATATTGGTCAAATGAAAATAAGAAAGTGCAAAAGAGCAAATACATTTTTTACAAACATTTTTAAACATTTTTTTTACATTTTATTTGCCCTTTCGCACTTCCTTATTTCATATTTTCATTTGACCAGTATGGTTCTATCATCTGCATATTTGAAATGTAAATATATACCGGGTGTTCATTTTTAATTCAAACAGATTTATTACAAAAAATCCGTAAAAGATGCACTAGTACGGTTTGTTCAAGTGAGTTATATGGCTAGGGGGACATTATGTGGGTGGCTAATCCTTGCAAAAAGTTGGCTAATTAATTAAAATTCGTTAATTAACTTTTTAATTAATGAAAATAGACATATGGTTCCAATTAGAAACTTGCTCAGCATCGTTGAAAACCCCTAAATCAGTCATTTTCAGAAAGACTTTAAGCGCGTGAGAAGCGTAGTAGTGAACTGAAGTTACCGCTCGTGGAGCAGGTACAAAGCTAGAGGTTGCGATAAGGCGCCCGTGCGATTTTTCCGTCTCTTATCTAGCCCCAGCCTTGTACCTGCTCCACAAGTGGTAACTTTAGTGCACTACTACGCTTCTCACGCGCTCAAAGTCTTTCTGAAAATGACTGAATTAGGGGTTTTCGATGACGCTGAGCAAGTTTCTAATTGGAACCATATGTCTATTTTCATTAATTAAAAAGTTAATTAACGAATTTTAATTAATTGGCCAACTTCTCGCAAGGATTAGCCACCCACATAATGTCCCCCTAGCCGTATAACTCACTTGAACAAACCATACTAGTGCATCTTTTACGGATTTTTTAAAATAAATCTGTTCGAATTAAAAATGAACACCTGGTATATATGTGTGTGTGTAGAGGGAATATTAAGGCACGTTCATCGAGCCCTGGCCACCCCGGGAAATTGAGAATTTTCTGCCTATGTGTCAGTTGCATTTGAGTGCTTCCGGGAATCGAATTCCAAAGCGCAGCAACATATTAAACCGATCAGTTGCGGCAAAACTGCCTTAATAACTACTCTTTTCCAAACTAAGTGGCTACCTTGGTTGGGCTTTCCCTGTGTGTGAATACATATGGTCTATTCTTCTAGATGATGGAGCCACATTGTTGGGAGAGACCGGCTTCACACTGAAAGTCACAGAGAACATCTGGTTTGGATGCTGCTCCTGCACCTATGTCACCAGAGATCAGCATGCAATTGTGAGCCACCTGGTTGCCCATGGAGATGAACAATTCAAGTGCCAGCATCCTCCCATATCTTACTCTAGGTCCCAGGTGCTCAGCAACACTCAAAAGTGCAAAAGTGATAAGTTATTTGAGTGCAAACTGTGCCCCAAAGCCTTTGCTAACAGTAAATTCTGATCTACCATAAAAAAACACATGCAGGTAAAAAGCCATACAAATGCAAGCTGTGCCACCAAGCCTTTTTTCATAATTGCATCCTGACTCGCCATATTAGGATACACAGTAGTGAAAAGCCATTTAAGTGCATGCTGTGCCCCCAATCCTTTTTTCGGAATTATGATCTTACAATCCATAATCGATTGCACACTGGTGAAAAGCCATTTAAGTGCAAGCAATGCCCCCAAGTCTTTGCTCAAAAATCCTATCTGAGAAAGCATAATCGAACGCACACTGGTGAAAAGCCATTTAAGTGCAAGCAATGTGCCAAAGCCTTTGCCCATGAATCCAGTCTGAGAAAGCATAATCAAACGCACACTGGTGCAAAGTAAGCAATGTGCCAAAGCCTTTGCCCATGAATCCAGTCTGAGAAAGCATAATCAAACGCACACTGGTGCAAAGTCATTTAAGTGCAAGCACTGTCCCAAAGCCTTTGTCCAAGGTTGCCACCTGCAAAGCCATAATCGAATGCACACAGGTGAAAAGCCATTTAAGTGCAAGCAGTGCCCCCTAGCGTTTTCTCAGAATAATGATCTGATCCGCCATTATCGAACACACAGTGTTTAAAATCCATACAAGTGCAATCAATGTCCCAAATGCTCAGAATAGGAGTTTATCCACCAGAACTGTATGCAAACATGCTGAATGCTTTGGGATTAACCCACAAGTGGAGCCTGCCCTAGCTGTGTCTAATAATTTTACTTGTGCAGAACTTTGTCATTTAAGTCAAACCATTCATATACCTGAGGGCAAGATAGATCCCAAAGCCCTTGCTCAGATTAATCATTAAGCTCAACTTCATGCTAACACATGAAGTTGACAAACCCTGTGGGCGGTTGCATGACTGGGAGCAAGGCGGCCTTGCAAAGGCCAGAAATATCCGAGAAGCTTCGATCGTAATCCCAGTTTCGTTAGCCATATACACTGCACACAGCCGTACTACGTGGCCTTGCTCTTGAGCCTCTCATCCAAACACCACTGTTTATCATCACACAAATGTATTGGGGAGTAGGACTTGCCAGCAGGGGCGGCGCCAGAATTTTTTTTCTGGGGGGGGGGGGCGCATCATGATTACTGAATTTGGAAGGGGGGGTCTTGCTTTCGTTGTTTATGCTTACCTTCATAGTAGGTTGTTGCAATAGGCAGAACGCTTTCTGCTGATGAAACCTTGCCTAAGGTGTACACAATTGAGGATGACTTAACGCTTAATATGAACATCCAATCGAAATTTAGGTACACATTTTTATTGGATATCAATTAATCCACATTCCTTCTCTTGTGCACTTACAATGTTCTTTTTTTGTTTGTTTGGTGACTAAACCCATAGAGTATGATTGGACCCTCATCATTTTTAATATGTTTTGTTTGTTGCATTGAATCTCAAAATCATTTGTAAAACATTGAAAACTTTAAACGAATGTGTCGTTTACGAAAAATGAATTAATAATGCTATCTCGGACACTCGCAGGTCCGTCAGCAAAAACATTGGATCGCACTGCGTTTTACAAACTTGTGCACACCAAGCGCCGACAATATAGCCGTCTGCAAAGTAAAAACACAACTTGTTCATAGAAATAACAGTGAGGGCATTGGCGATAAACTTTTGACAGCTAGAAAGAAACTAGTTTTTTGTGGAATTTTTAACATTTATTTGTGAATAATCATGACCTTTGTTATTCACTATGAAACGCATTGATAATTGAATATATTATTTTTGAGAATATGTGGTCGTAGAATAGAACGTGATTAAAAGAAAGCCGAAGAATTAACGACCTAAGCTTCGCCGCTTTGTGGAGAAATTCTTTATGCTGAAAACGTCGCTCCTCGAAACTTTTGGCTCCCTATGTCATTTTCAACGAAGATAATTTTTGGTTGAAGAGATGACTTTCAAGAAAAAGTTTGAAGCCATTACCGTTTATTTACAACCAACACACTGAATAAGTGAACACTGAACGCTCCGGTAGATCGAGGAATATGTAGCACACACACATACAAGATGCAAAGCACACAGTCATGTAGGTACAAGGATTCAAGTTAATCATGACGAGAATGAACAATATACAAACCACCAAACATCAAAAACACATTCAATATGAACCAAGTGCCTCAAAGGCACTTTGTTCATATTGTCCCGCATCTCGGTCCACACCATTGTCCACTCCAGTGTTCACACCAATGTTCTAGAGAAAGCAGAGATGAATGGTGAATTTGCTAGTACATGCATATCAGTAGACGTATACATTGATTATCGTGCGCAGCGTCGAACATGTCGACGACACACTGAAGGCCTATCTTGGTAGCAAGAGATCGCTCAACAGCAAGCACGGCTAAATTACTTGGACGGTTATTTGTCATCTTGTTCTGAAGGTACGTGTTCAGTCTTCGCAGACAGGAAAAAGTGTGTTTGCAAGATGCTGACGATGCTGGTATTGTGACAGTGATAACAGATGGCTTGTGGATCTCGGTGGAAGTCGATCTTGAATTCTTCGAGAACTGTGACAATTTGCTGCAGCGTCATCACCTGGCATTTCCTTTCGGCTTCAGTGCTCAAGCATTCACTTTCGTGAATGCTTGGACTAGCATTCACGAAAGTAATTTTGTAATATATTAGCTACATTTTCAGTAGAAACGAACCTTTGTTCTCTCCTTGATTATAGTACTGCCGCATTTGTTCCTATATGTGGGCAAGTTGATATCGTGTATTTTGACTCGTCAAAGGCCTTCGATAAGGTAAATCATGACTTCCTCTTCTATAAGCTCTCTTTATACGGCGTTTCGTCGTCTCTTTTAAACTTTTAATCTGTCGGATAGGAAGAGTAGAGTACAAATCTTGAATGGCTTATCAGATGTATTTACTCCAACTTCGGGAGTCCCTCAGGGATCGAACTTGGGGCCGCTACTTTTTCTTATATTCGTCAGTGATATAGAATTGTGCATACAAAATGCGAAACTGCTTTTATTTGCGGACGATATTAAGCTTTATCCGAGAGTCCAGTGGGAAGACGATTGTGCTCTTTTGCAGGAAGATGTATCATGTATCTCAAACTGGCGCTCACGCAAGTTTTTGCTGGTCAATCCAGATAAAACAAAAGTGCTCTGTGTAGAAAACGTGAAAGAATTTCGCATCAGTATTTTATTGGCAATTCTGCTATTGAATGTGTGGAACAAGTTTGTGACCCTTGGTGTTTATTTCGATAGTTATCTTACCTTTTCGTATCATGTTACACAAATGGTTGCTTCTGCCTTTAGAGCAATGGGGATGATATCACGTTGGATGCATGATTTTTCAAATATAACGTGCGTAGTTCGATTGTTTTGACCCCTAGTACGAGTTAAACTTGAGTTTTGTAGTTCACTCTGGAATTCGTTAACAATAACCGACGCTGCACGGATAAAAAGAGTTCGGAAGCAATTTATATGCCTTGTTTACAATAGATATTTTGATAGGAAATGTTATTCTGATTATGAATACATTCTTACAGAACTTTCACTACAAAACCTGTCAAAAAGAAGAATGGTTCACGGCCAAATAGATAGCAATCTTGTGTCGTCTTGAAACATTCATGTACCGGCCTGTGTCGTTAGAAGCTCAAGTGTGTTTTATACATCTATTCAAACGAGACTATCCCCTTCGGCTCGAACGCATATTTGTTTAAATGAATTCTCGACTCATGTAGACATATTTTTAAATTTTGCTGCATCCATACGACTCCTTGATATGCATATTTTTGGTTCTTGATTTGTGAAATGTTTTAATTTTGAGAGTATGTGTCGTTTGACATTGTGTACTGTTTCCTGCGGTTTTTTTTTTTTTTTTTTACTTTTTATGTGCCATTACACTGTGACGAATAGGTTGTTCGGGGGCATATTACAAATAAAGAATTATTATTATTATTATTATTATTATTACAAGAACCTTTGCAATCAGCTTGCATACTATTTCAACACTCTCAGTGGCACACAAATAGTGATCTGCAAAAGCCTCGAGTAAGGATATACCCAGAAACTTCTCACTTCGTGGGTGAGGGGCACTCGCTCTGCCAAAGACATCATGGTTTCCAGTTAACCTCCAAGTTAGCTCGGCAACAATGTGATCCAAATTGGGAAGAAACACATTTACTCTAAATGCCTCCTTTGTAAGCAAGTGTGGTTTTGATCGGCCTTCCTTCTGTCTACATACTGCTGTAAGTGGGAAGGTAGACATGTCGCTGTTTGTGCTTGTTTTGACGGCACGCCGTTTTCTTCGGCGATCTTCCAGCCCTCTGTCCACGCAGTCAAATACGTCTTTTGAATTTCTTATTTCAGAAAACTTGTCAATGGCAGCCGCACCATGATGCATGCTCGAGCGAGTTCAGTCTGCCTTTCGAAACAATCTTTAGGCGGCTAAGGACTCGGATGACGCCTGTCGCAATGATTTCAGCGAGAGATTAGAGAATAGCAGGAAAGCTTTCCATTACTGCTGTGCATACTGCGACTTGGCAAGTCCATCGTGTCACTGAGATAACTGCAGTTCAACGATAGACAAACTTTTTTTGGACGTCTACAAACAAGGAGTGCATTGCAGATCCACTCATGAAAACATACATACATTTCAAGAGTGAAAAAATCCCTTGCTGGTTGACCACCTTGCACACATCCACAATGGTTTAGGCGATGGTTCATGCAATGTACGTAAACTGCTTCCCCGAACAGTGCCTGGACTCCCCTTGAGTTTCCACTCATGACACTGGCACTGTCTGATGTTTGCACAATTCATTCTTGGGAGCTAATTCCACAATGATTTAACGTTTCCCAACGTAGGCTGAAAGGGATCTCGCATCCAACTGCGAGATCCAAGAGAGAGAGAGAGAACTGCCAGACAAGAGGGTTGATGAGTATTTTGAGTCCGGTGGACAGGAACAGGCATGGGAATGGGAGAGAGACGCGGTCTAATACTTCGTCAAGAATGGGGCGAGGCCAATGAGAGGGCCCGATGATGGAAATCGTCGTCGCTGCAAAGGCGTCGGATGCGGAGAAATTGTGAAAACGGGATGGAGTCGATTGGTTGTTTGGTGTGGCAAGAAGAGTAGTGAAGAGCCCTGTGGGTCGGTAGGCCTGTAATGAACGGATGTTTTAAAGAGGGGTTCTCGATTGAGATGGTGAGGTCAAGGAATGTAGCGGGTGTAGAAGCTGAGGAGGTGAATTTCAGGGAGGTGTGTGCGTCTTCAAGTTGTGGAAGGAAAGAATTGACGGCGTGCGGTGGGCCGAATTCGAGGATGTCATCGGCATAGCGTCCATAGAAGTCGAGATAGTGGAGTTTGTCAAAGGAGGAATAGTGAACAAAGCCTACAAAGGGTTTAGCTAAGGAGGGACCCATCTTAGTGCCCATGGCGACACCACATTTTTGTCGGTAAAAACAGTTGTTAAATTGGAAGGCGTTAAGGGACGCTGACAGGGTATTTATGGTGGCCAAGGTTCTTATTTGTACATGACATATGAGAGCCCAACTACCCAGACTACAATATGCGGCTCGAAATTTGTTTTCTTTCCACCTGAAAAGCGCTGTTTTTGGGCGGAAAGAATGAATTTTGATCCGAAAATTCTGTTCTGGGTAGTTGGGCTCTTACAGGTCACGTTCCAATAAAAACCTCGGCGAGGACCCCGTCAGGGTCCCCTTAAGCTAAAACGAACGTTCGAGAACGCTTGGGCGTCTCGTGCTTCTCGAGTGCACACACGTTGCCAAGGCACGCCTGAAGACGTGGAGCATGTGCTGGGTGCTGGGCGTTCGAAAGACATGTGCCGACGTTCTCGCTCTGGCATTAATCCTACTATACCATAAAATACCGGGGAGGCACCCACCCCACTTTCACTGAAAAAGTGGTTAGTCTAGACATGGGCGCTTGTCCGGTTGAAGCAGTAAAAACCAAGATGGCGGCCGCTGCACAAGAAGTGAGGGAACCGCGGCAGCGTGCACACTTTATCAAGATGCGTTTGACAAAAGCCCTGGGACCACTGGTTTCGTCTCCAAGAACTGTTCATTGTCACACTGCATTATCTTCACCCCCATCGGTACTGACATGGCTACAACTGGGCTGCTGACCTCCAGCATTGTAGGACCTCTCACTGTACCCAAGTGACCGAGATAACATACAGTTAATGGTTTCCCCTGCCCAATGAGTTCCTTTTCCATCGCAAGGAAGCGGATATCCCCGTCATCCCCGCTGGTGTTCTCGTAGCTGCCATAGTGGTGAATATTTACGGCATGTCTTTCTCTCCTTCAGAACGTCCAGGGTGGGCCCAACACGTCTCAACTCGGCACAAACTGCAAGCGACCGAGCTCTGCCATCGGACTTTGTACATGTATCTCTGGTCATTTCCCACATGCTCCATAACCATATACTAGCTGCCATGTTCCTGAAGCTAAGAAAATGAATAAGAAACACTGCAACTTGTACGACGACATTGAATCTATAAATTCTGGTGAAGAGAGCCAGGAGCCACAACTACAGCCCTGAGGAACAAGTGCCTGCTGCAAAACAAATATTGCGGTCACGTAAGTGCTACATTGTGATGGTTGAAAAAAAGCAACTGTCGTTTAACAACATGCAATTACGAAGGTGCCAGTGTTGAGGAGTATCGGCCGAATAAAGTCTGTTTCAAAGTTCCTCGCGTCTCCCAAGTCTCTGTCGTACCATTCTAGAGTGCAGTGCCTTCACATGCATTAAACAACAGTACTCAAAACATGTCACGTCCTACATAAACCTGCTGGAGGGCAGGAACTGGGCTACTGTCAGAACCGACACCGGAAACCACCTATCTTATGTGCCTCGGTACAAACTCCCCCTTGGCAGTCAATTTCTTGGTGCCAAAACCGCCGCATTGAGATCCCAGCATCGTGCAGGATGGCAAAGTGGAGCTTTCTAAAGAGCTACTCTGCCCTTGGCACATTTGCTTCAGCTAAGATCTGCAATGGAAGAAAAAAAAGACAACACTGCGGGAGCTTGACTGCCAGCGTTTATTTCTGAGGAACAGCGAAACAGAAGTCTAATAACATACTTATCATCCGAAGATTTACTTCGAGACTAACAACATAAAAGTAAGAGGAAAAAAAAAACGCCCCAATAAAGATGCGTTTGCAAGTTAATTACACAGATGCAAAAATAAGCACACACACAGCAACAATTCAAAGGACCCTGTAACCAAACAAAATTCATGCCCGAGTTGGTATTCATTGAGACTTGGCTTCACTGACCCCTCTCATTCTATGGAAAAATATAAGACTCTTAGCCATCAGAGAAGCAAAGAAACAAACTACTCTCCTGCCTTACACAAGAACAAGCAGAAGGAATTTCCCAGCATACAATGACACCTATGGTCTGGAAAGCCAGATGCAGACAGCCAGGCAACATGCACACAACTGTCAGGAACACGAACACGGAGCAAGGGAACATTGGGAACACCTAACGCAGGGCAAGGTGACATCTCGAAGCAGGTGTCGTATAAATACATGATTGTGACGATGCCAGTGCAAACAAGGAAGGCGAAAACACTTCCAAGTATGAGCGTGTTAGCTCCCGATTTTCCACACCTTTCGTCAATGCAGTCCCAAAGGGAAATTGCACAGTATTCAAAATGGGTGTCCGTTTATAGCAAAACCTGCTGGGCAGTGCAGGGATTCAACTAGCTATGTCCCAATTGGCAGCAGGAAGTGCTGCGGCGCACGCACCACACTCTGCAATCAGTCCCCCACCTAGAAAAGTGCTAGAATCTGGCCTCAGCACGGTACAGGACGTCAAAATGAGGATCTTGGAAAAAGGTACTTCACACTACTTAAAAGGGCACTGACAGGTCAAAAGAATTTTTTTTATTTTCAGTAACGATTTAAAACAATGCCTGGCCCTTACCCTCAAAATTTGAAGCTTGGAAACTTGGTATTTGTGAAGTAAATAAACAATTTCCAAAAGCCGAGTTTGAAGTCCCCGTGGGACCGGTGCCAGTGCAACAACGTTGAGGAGTCAGTCGTCCTGCTGCCAAACCACCGGAAGTGTCGTGTTCTGCCAAGTCCCGCAATCAACCACGCTTCTACGTGCGTGACGCCTATCGCTGCGAGCAGACGACGCTTCACTTTTGAGTTTGAAGTTCTTTTAGGACCTTTTCAGCGATCTCAAATTCTTTGAAACGGCGCGAGGTCGCAGAGGATGCGCAGTGGACTTTTGTGAGCGACGTGAGGGGACGTGTCGCGCCGGCTCTATGTGAAAGGCTACCCCAGCAGAGTTACAACCGAAAATACGCTGCACAGGTTCCCTAAGAAGGCGGCCTGGCTAGCTGCAATTCCTGAAGGACTACTGGAAGGTTTCGGTTTGAAGTTTTTTTTCTTTTTTCTAGGTAGTTTGTCGACAAGGATTATGATGTCAGCCCAAGCGTCTCCAGAGCCTTTGGGGGTTCAAATGGTACCTTGGTTGAGGGGCGGTGTCGTTCCTGCAAACTTTCCGCTGCAGGTCACATCACACTAAGCAAAACGTCCCAAGGCTAGAGGCGAGTCTACCAAACACAGAGAACTTCGTCCAATTCCCCGACTCCTCGATCAACCTCGCCTCTACAGGTGCCGTGCGGTGCCATGTTTTCCAAGGAAGGATGAAAAGCTAGGAGGCGACATCACTTCCGGAATTCGATTTTCAATTCCATTCTATTTGCAATTGCGTTAAAAAACATGTCTTACGAATTCTGTTATTAAATATTATAGAAATGTCGCTTACAAAGCTTCTAAATCTCGTAATCAATTATGTCACAAATGAAACGAAGTGAGGATGTCAGAAGAGGGAGAGAAAAACAAAAAAAAAGTGCATGAGCGCAAAATTTTTTTGCATTGTATTTTTTGTGTATTTATGACTGCAATTTGCATCATTTTAGACAAAAAAAAGGAGCTTGGGGTTGTCAGTGTCCCTTTAAGGGGGGGGGGGGGGATGGTAAGGTAAATGAACCAAAAATATTTATATTTGCAGTTCCAGTGTGAACAAAATATATGCAGTCTGAGGAACAAAACCAGGAAGCAGCGAGCGCAATTGAGCGCTCAAAGCCACTTAAGTATGGCACTAAATCTATGCCCCCTGGCCATTTTCTTTTGTGTGGAGACATAAAATTGCGTTGCTGAGAAAAGGTCTACTAAAAAATTACACCATCTTCCCGAGGGGAACCATGGGGTGATGCGGAGCATCGTGTTGGTTCCGAGGAAAGAGTCAGTTGCGTGCTGACGTCGAGAGATGGCGCCACCGACTGCCCTAGCGTTACCCCCTACGCGAGCGAGCCTTCGTCGCGGCTCGCGGCAGAGAAACTTGGAACGCTCGCCGCTCGCCGTTTATTTTTTTTCACACTTGAAGGAGAGGAGACTAGAGGAGGAGAGTTGCGCGCAGCGAACGCACACGCAGTGCACGCAGCTGGTAGAGAGAGAGAGCGGAGAGAGTAACGCGCAGCTGTTGGAGAGAGGGAAGGAGGAGAGTTGCGCGTGCGTAGTTCGAGTGCCGACTACAACGCCGACGCCGCGGGACATAGACCCGAGCAAGAGATGCTCCGCATCTAAAACTGGAACACTGCCTAAGATGTGACACTCTGTTACTAAAAATATAAAAAAATGCCTTAGTAAAAAATTAACAGAAAGTTAATCCCGAGGGTGCAACCATTGCGTACATAAAATTTCACAAAATATGCAGTAGCTTTTCAGATACAAAATTAAAACCAAGATGACCCATTTACCCTACCACCCCCCTCACACACTTGCGTTTGGCTACGACCGACGGAGAAAAGACCGGCTTTCACGCCTCTTGTGACTGCTTACGGATGGCTGCATAGCAATTCGTCAGCCCTCACAAGAGGCCTAAAACAGGCTTTTAGCCTCTCCGGCCATAAGCAATCGCAAGTGTGCGAACCAGCCGTTGTTTCACTTCGAAATCCGCAGCAGCCAAAAGAAGCAACAATGTAGAAGTTGAAACTGCCAACCTTCCTTTGTTTAATAAGTCAGACTGAATTCTGGTCACACATTAACTTTTGGCACAATCGTATCTTCCACATAGATAGAAGTAATATCAAGAGAAAACAATAGACATTTTTACAAACGTAATAGACCACGCCTCAAAGAGCACACCTCGAGCACTAGTCACAACTGTATTTGAAAAAAAAAAAAAAAGATCAAAGTACGCACACACACACATATATGTATATATATTGAACCGCCTGTCGTCACCTAAGCTCTGCATGCACTGGGGTACACGCCCTTCAACCCGTTTACATTAATATATATATAAAAAAAGTATCTCGGCACCGTACAATGCAATCAACATGTCACTGACGCATTGGGACCCCGTCTTCCTGATAAAGTATGCTTCTTGCAGTTTGCATGCTCTTTGATTCTTACTTTCATCTAAAATCTTGGTGTCACCGAAGTGTAGCTCACATTTGCAGGCCCTACAGTGCATGGGCAAATATATGTGCTCCATCATTTGTCTTTAAATTTTGTGTATTCTCCATCAAACGGTCATTGGTGCAGCTTCCCATTTGCCCAACATAAGATTTTTCATACGTTAGGGGGATTTCATACACGACCCCTGCTACTCATTCAATAAACGGCCTGGCGTGCTTCGTTCCACATCCTCGCTCATTTTTGCTTTTACCAGCGATTCGAGGGCAAAGTTGCTCGAGTTAATTTAGCGAGTGGAAAATCTTGCGTTGGCCAAACGGGAAGCTGCACCAATGACCATTTGAGGGAGCACACAGAAAATTTAAAGACAAATGATGGGGCACATTTGCCCATGCACTTTAGGGCCTGCAAATGTGAGCCACGCTTCAGTGACACCAAGATTCTAGGTAGAAGTAAGAATCAAAGAGCACACAAACTGCAAGAGGCATACTGCATTTGCACGAATATAATGAAAGCTTTTTTTCGAAATTACGTGCTCCAAAACGCACCTCGCGTTATATTCAGAATCGAGTTCATCCACGAGGCGCGCGAGTCTGGAGAAAGCCATCCCTCCGGCTCACTGCAGGAGATCGGGTGGGAAAAGAAGTGGGGGTGTGGGAGGGAATTTATTAGCTATTGGGCACCGTGAATGAGGGAAATAGAAAACAAAGAGCATTTTTATTGCGTTTGTGTTTGGACGACGCACGCCGAAAAGCACACCGCAGAAATGCAGGGCGTCGCGTGGAAATGCGAAATGCGGGCATCGGCCAATTCAAGACAAGCCAAGCCAAGTCAACACAAGCCAAGCCAAGACCACCGACCATGTTTATGCAATCTTGCAACATGAGGTGTTTGTTTATGTGGAGGGACAAGAACAAGAATGAGTGTGAACGGTTCAGCAGTCGTTTCCCTGCCTGCACGTTTTTTAGTTTCCGCTCCAGATTGGTCTGGTGTTTGTGTGTTGGTGCTTCTGCTTGGTACCCTGCTTTGCTTGTGGGCTTCCGAGGCGCTCACGCTAAATAAAAAGGGACTACCAGACAAGCGGTGCCGTGCTGCTGCGTATTGCTGTTGCTTAGTGGTCAAGTGGATTGTAAACTGAAGGACCCGAGCGGTGAGGATGAGTGCAGTCAAAACATAAACTGATATTCCTTCGATTTCCATTGCCTTTTCACTTCTGCTATGCCCCCGAGTGCGGTAAATGTATGCGGCCTCGGCTCGCGTTATAATAGTAATAATATTTTTTCTTTCTTTTTGACGGCATCAAAACCTGCCCTCGCGTTATATTCGTGGTCGCATTATATTCGTGCAAGTACGGTACTTCATGAGGAAGAGGGGGCCCCAATGTGTCAACGACACGTCGATTACATTGTATCATGCCAGGATACGCTTCTTTTTTAAATCTATGTAAATAGGTTGAAGGATGTGTATCCCGGTGCATGCTTAGTCTAGGTAACGATAGGTGTACCAACATATGCATATGTACTTCTATCTTCTTTCAAATACAGTTGTGAGTAATGCCAGTGTTTGTTTTCTCTCTTGTGTTCGTCTTTTTTAGCAATTTTAACCATGGTTCAAAACGGTCATCACCAACTAGCCCAACAAGTACTTTTAAGGTTCAAGGGAGCTTGGAACAAAAGCTGGAGCATGACCCAATGTCCATTCAGGTGCAGAACACAGAGAGTTCTCTGAAAAACACTCTTGTATTCATTGACCCAGCCTCTACATCACAGCTAGAGAAGAATCAATTCCCACTCCCCAATACATTTGTGTGATGACAATTGGTGGCATTTGGACGAGAGGCACAAGAGCAAGGTCAAATAGTCTGGCTCTGTGTGCACAGTTCATGTGGTCAAACAAACTAGAATTTCGATCAAAGCTTCTAGAATATTGCTGGCATTTGAAAGGACTACTTGCCACCAGCCTTTACACAAATGCCCTTAGGGTTTGTCCTTACACCATTTATGCCCTCAGGGTTTGTCAACCTCATGTGTTAGCAGGTGCACGATGAGGGAAGACCATTTAGAGAATGGCCTGGGACGCTGCTGGAATTTCTAAAACTTATTGTGCATAAGCACTTCAGGGTGGCTAGCTGAACCATTAATCGGAGTGAAGGCTCTGGGACCTATCTTGCACTCAGGTACATGTATACTGCAATTGAAATGGCATAAAGTTCTGCACAACTTAAATGACTGCACACAGGGCAGACTCAACTTACGAGTCAACGGCAAGGCATTCTGCATTTGTGCGTCTAGTTCTGGCAGATGAACTTCTATTCTGAGCAAAGATTTTGGGGCATTGTTTGCACTTGTAAGGTTTTTAAACACTGTGTGATTGATAATGGCGGATCAGACTGCTATTATGAGAAAAGGCTTGGGGGCACTGCTTGCACTTAAATGGCTTTTCACCTGTGTGTGTTCGATTATGGCTTCGCAGATTGGAAGCTTTGGGCAAAGGCTTTGGGACAGTGGTTGCATTTAAATGGCTTTTCACCAGTGTGCGTTCGATTATGCTTTGTCAGATAGGAATTTAGAGCAAAGGCTTGAGGGCACTGCTTGCACTTAAATGGTTTTTCATCACTGTGCGTTCGATAATGGCTTCGCAGATGAGAATTTCGAGCAAAGGCTTGGGGACACTGCTTGCACTTAAATGGCTTTTCACCAGTATGCATTCGATTATGGTAGGTCAGAAGGGAATTACAATCGAACTCTTTGGGGCACAGCTTGCACTTATATGCTTTTTCACCAGTGTGTGTTCTATTATGGTTGGTCAGTTGGCAACTCTGAGCAAAGACTAGAGGACACAGCTTGCACTTGAAAAACCTACCAGTATGGTACTTTTTAGTGTTGCTGAGCACTTGGGACTTAGAGACAGACATGGAGGGATGCTGGCACTTGGATTGTTCATCACCATGGGCAGTCAGATGGCTCACAATTCCACGCTGATCTCTGGTGACAAAGGTGCAGGAACAGCATCCAAACAAACTGTAATCGGTGACTTTTGGTGGGCAGCTGTTCTCCAACAATGTGGCTCCACAACCTAGAAGAAAAGACAATATGTATTGACACACAAGGAAAGCCCAACCAAGACAGCCGCTTAGTTTGAAAAAGAGTAGTCATTAGTGCAGTTTTGCTGCAACTGTATCGTTTAATATTGTGATGCGCTTTGCAATTCAGTTCACGGAAGCACTTTAAATGCAACTGGCACGTGGCCTTGAAAAATGAAAATCCTAGAAAACAAAATCTCTACATTTTTTTTATTTGATCTAAATTAAACGTTACATATCTTATCACTTTCGAGAGATTTCCTGTTGTCTAAGGATTTTCTTCTTTTTTTTTTGACAGAAGAAAATAGCGCAGTACCTTTGGATTTAGAATCTGGATCTGAATACTTTTGGGGGGCTGGATACTTTATTATTGAGTGGAACAAAAACAATATTCCCGGAGACTTAGGACATTTTCTAATTGGCAATGAGTTTGATTATGGCAGGTCAGATTGAAAGTCTTCCTTGAAATTATCTGTAAAAGAATTCCAACATAAGGTGCAGTCATCTCCCACTAATATGGACACCCCACTATACATGGGTTGCATGTGACTTCATTCAAACAGCGCTCCGATGACCACCAGAGAAGAGGGGAAGAAGGAGCTCCCTTCTTATCGGATCCTCTTTTGTGCCTCCCCGATTTGCACAGACGTTGCTATTCTCCTCCCAGAAGATTATAGAAGATTAACCCATCAGTCGAATTCTTACAAAAGCAGCTTCCCTCTCCTCTTACATGGTGGTCAAAAGTATGCGATGTGACGCCAGTCCAATCCATGTATAGAGACAATTTTGGGGGACCAATCTCTCCCTATGCAAGTCTGCCTCGTGAATATTAAAAGCCGCAGTGCAGGCTATGGACAGCTAGTTTTGGGAACAAACTGGGTAAATACATGCAGGTTTGTCTCATTATTACTGACACAAAAGGGTCCACTAACAAAAAGAAAAGAGCTTAGTTAAGCCCTTGGGTTACAGAGTTCACCAAAAGTATCACTACTGTCTGCTGTTGGTTTTGCTTCTTTCGAAAGGCATAAGACCTTGGTACCGAACAATGGGTCAATTTAGCGGGGCTTTCCAGGCAAATGCGTAACCTTCCCTTCTCTTATGTTATAATGTTCTTCAGGTTTGAATCTGTGGCCGCTTTTCTAGCTTGTCTGGCCTCTTACTGTCTATGCACATTTACAGGCAGCCACGTTTTGATCAAAAATCAGTCTGGTAAGCGTGGGCACACCTTGGCAAGGCGATAATGTCAGAGTGGCTTTGCTGGCTCAGGCTAGGACAGGAGCCTTAAGAAACAGATACAGGGCAGCAAAAACACATACAGGGCTAGATTTGTAGATACAGATAAAATGTGTGTAATACGTAAAGAAGGAAACATTTCAGCTTGTGATTCTAAACTGTAAGAAGCTCTGTGCTGCCCTTTCCAAAGGGGTGACAGACATACCGGGTGCCCGAGTTTCGCTGGAGGAAGATGGAAGTGTGGTTTACATAAAATAGATGCAATAAATGGGAGGTTAGAGTGCCGGTAGAAATTATCTAGGAAAACTGAACGAAGAACAACTAAGTAGCACAGCTAGGGGACAGGAGAAAAATTGGGACTCTTTCCCTCAGTGGCTCTGGCCCAAGGTCTCAACCCTACACCCAGTGGGTCTGGTGTTGGGGCAACGCCAACAGAAAATTGGTGACTCCCTCGATGGGGGGGGGGATGAGCAGAGGGTGCATACTTTTGGGGTTTTTTTTTCCCGATCCCTTAAGGGTCATCCCAGCAATCACCCCCACGGCCCAGTGATATTTACAGAAATGCATTGGTCTAAAAGGGGCAGAATCACAATTTTTATGTTTTTAGGCTAGGTGGCACAAGCTAATGCCCATTATAAGGGGTACAGCCATACACATCTATCCTTCCGTCCATCCAGAGTTTGACCAAATATGTAAACATGGCATACCTGCCAAGTTCGGAGAAACCAAATCCGGGAGAATATCTAAGCGGGGGGGGGGGGAGGCTAGTTTTTCTTTGGAAAATATTGACAACAAATGTACATGAAGACAACTTCATTACATTTATATTGCACTGCTCATGCTAGCGAGAAACAGCTGGGCCTCGCTATCATTGCAGCAGTTTGTTGCGACTGCAAAAACTCCTTGTGTAAGTGCGGGGAGGGGGGATTTGCATTTTTCGGGAGATTTTTCTGTCAATAGTACAACCGCACAAATTGGTCAAAATTCTGGAATCTCCCGGGTAACACGGGAGACTTGGCAGCTATGACATGGTATTCTTGTACAAATAAGCAAATGCGAAACTTCCGGGACCTAAGAGTACTTCCGGTTGGACAGCACTTTCTGTATGTTTCAGTGAGCAAGAATGAGCAGCATGTCTTTGAAGATTTTCTTGGCAGAGAATCAGAAAGGGTATACAATGATACACCATGGATTGATGAGTGAACATAGATGATATCAGGCCAAGAATGAGCAGTTACCATTTTATTTGGTCTCTGTGCCAAAGTTATGTGGCCCCATGTGACAGTGCGTTGGAAACCCAAACATTTACATGGGAGACATACAACGAAGATGGAAGCAAATCAATTGAGGCATATGCAATTATTTCATGAATGGGAGATTGAGCGCCTACAGCAGCCCACGTCGCTTGGTCAACTGCATGTCGTGGCACTGGCTATGAGTGTTTAAGCCGGTCAAGTGCTAGCACCAGCTTCTCAGCGGGCATTCAGTAGGTTTGCTTTTCGTCAAGCAACCTTGTGCTCTGATTAGGGTGACCAGACCAGTCATGGGCACGTTGCCAGTAAAAAGTAACAGTGTTACAGTTACAGTTACCTAAGGGGAAAAAGTAACTTTGTTACAGTTACAGTTACCGGTTTCAAAAAGTAACGTGTTACAGTTTCAGTTACTGCAAAAAGAGTAACGCCGTTACTTTTTCGTTACAGTACGAAAATTGGACAGTAGGAATGACAAACCAAAACAATATTATTTGAGTTGTTACACTATAGTGAGAAGAGAGGTAAACTGAGAAATTAAAAAAAAATTAAACCCGTGGGCGTTTTTTTTTTTTTTTGCGTCATTCCCCGTTTTAGCATTTTGATGTGCATAATTTATTTGCAATAATTGTGATAACTTAGAATCAACCGTTTTTCAAAATTGTCATCAGACCGCGTCAGTGAACGTTTTGGTTTATTTTTCACTCCGAAACGAATGAGGAAAGAGATGGTCACATAATTACCTTATGGGATATACTCGGAAACAGGCCTAAACATAGCAGGTCAAACAGCTTCCAAAGAATAAAGGGGGAAAGGAGACAATTAGCTTCTGGTTTTTTACGAGTGTACGACTACCACCACAGCGTCTATATTTGAAACGCCAACTGTGGAAATCGAGTTCACTCGAGCGGCTCCGAAGAGAATGAATAAGTTAAACAAGCGCCGGCTTTCTGCACAATATGGGGACGGCTTCCTTGAAAACTAATAGGGATGAGGAAACGGCGAACAAAACGACAGCACGGACGGAATACCCGGAGACATCGCACGACCACCGACACCCCCAGAGGGTCCCCACGAGAGAAGAGTGAGCCAAAGTCGGTGAAACAGACATTGTTCGCCGCCCCTACCACCGCGGGCGCCGCTTCCCGTTTCGATCTGGACGAGCATCGTACCGGCGTGCGGTCGTGTATCACTACTGCGTGTTGCACGTTAAAGACCCCAGGCTAGCGGTTGTACTGCACTGGCTAAATTGCTCATCTACAGCGAGTGACTCGTCTCAAGTTTAAATGGCTGACCAACTACACGCTGTATAAATATCCCCACAACCCAATTTCTTTTATCTCCTGGTTTCGTGCTGACTCGTCCGTCGTCCATTCTCGGTCGTGGGCCAAACCAGGCAATTTTTATATATATATATATATATATTTTTTTTTTTTGTAAGCGAGGAGATTGGAGAAAAATACTTCGAGATGGCAAGTTCTCCATGTCCGCAACAGTGGGTTCTAATTAATATAGTAAAAAAAAGTAACTGTTACAGTTACCCCATAAAAAAAAAGTAACTAAACAGTTACAGTTACCCAATAAAAAGTAACAGTGCTACAGTTACAAGTTACCAGTATTAAAGAGTAACGCGTTACAGGTAAAAGTTACCGGAAAAAGTAACTAGTTACCGGTAACGCGTTACTAGTAACTAGTTACTGCCCAAGACTGGACCAGACGTTCCGTTTTGGCCGGGACAGTCCCGTTTTTGAGGTCCGCTTCTGGCGTCCCGTCTTTTTGTCCCAATAAAGAATCATGTCCCGTTTTCGCAGGAGTGCATAGTTTCGAAATTGGCACCACGTGAGTTGAAGAAAACCAAAACTATGCCTACTCATTACAAGTATATTTTACAAAAATAACCAGTTATTTTAAAATATGAGTTTAAGGGGTGGTGAACCGAAATTTGGATTTCAGAAAACAATGCAGGAGCGGTAGGCGGGACGCTACAATCTGTACAACACCACTCGAAAGGCGATATCTCTAATGGACGGCCGTATTTTTGAAAAAGAAGTCGAGATTGAACGAGGCCGACGAAGTGCGTGACGTGAACATATCTCGTTTCCTCCTCTCTTCATTTCGCCCCCTCAAGGGGACGAGGCAGAGAAGACGCGAGGCCGTTTCCTCTCCTTCTTGACTAAACAAGACGTCAACATATCTCAAATGCGACTTTTTTTAGAAAAATACGGTCACCCGTTCGAGATATCGCTATATGAGTGATGTTTCGGTGTTCGTAGCATTCCGACTCACGCTTCTTCTGCCGTGTTTTGTGAAATCCAGATTTCGGTTCAGCATTCCTTTAAGCTATACGCACGAGCACGTGCACCTCGAACGGAAATTGCTATACGCACAAAGCGAAACTTGGTGGGTCTTGTATAAAACGAATCGTTACAAAAAACTTCAGTTTGCAATTAAAAAAAAAAGAAAAAAAGGTAGCAGTGCTTAGTGGAAAGGTGCCCGCTTCATACGCAGCGGACCCAGGTTCAATCCACAGAGAGTGGTTATTTTTGTTTTTCTCGGACATTGGCGATATTTACAATTCTTTTTTTACAATTAACATGGAAAAAAAATATGAATATTGTTGACGAAACTTCGCTGAACTAAATAGTCCTAGGCTAAACCAAGCCTTTCCGGCGGCTTGGGTTAGCCTGGATTGCAGGTTGTACGGTGGGGCCAAGTGAATTAATAGTTTTGTAATGAGCAGCCGCATACTGTCGCCGAGAAGCGGCGTGAACCCAGAAACTAAAATGCATTGCAATATGGTGACGTTTTCAATAGCAGCAGTTATTTCCTTAAGCTTTTTCTCCCAATCTCAATCTGTAGCACAAGTCTCCCCCCCCCCCTTTCCCGCTGGGATGTCCCGTTTTCTACCTTGAGGAATATGGTCACCCTAGCCCTGATGTCATCTCTGTTTTTAAGGAGGTTTCTTGTTTGTGCTGCCACTTCTTTTGCCGCACCTTTTTGCTCTGTTTCTAGCCGTTCCAGCGGGCGATTTCTGCTTGTTGTTATGTTATGTTTTAGCGGCCGTAGTCTGTAAGTGCTCTTCCGCAATCGCACATGGAGATTATTGACTCCCTCCTCGCTCAAGTGCGTTGTGTTGCCGAAGGCGGCATTCAATGGCGACCATAGTTTAGTACGTTCCTGCTCAGTGCAAACTTACGATTAGGTTCCATGCTTCCGCAACATGCATTGCACACCACCAAAATTGTAGTTCTTCTCAGAAGATAAGTGGGGGCTCGTTCCGAGCCTGCGTTATCGTAGCAAACTCTCTTTTCAGCTGGCAACTTTATGGACGTGTATTAATATTTGCTACAAATCTTTGATATCTGCAAAGCAAAGCAGTAAAACAGTAGTAGCATCTTGCCTGAATGATTGGAACTGCGCTTTAGACTAGGCCAGTCAAGCGTTTTGCGATATCGCAATACAAACTTTACGCAACACTATGGCCATGCAGCTGATAACAAGGGTTGCCATCAAGCTCGAGCTGGTAGTTTCGCTGTCGCCAAACGCACTCGAGACAAAACTTTGCGATAGGATATCTACAAAACTGCAGAACGCATCGAAAAAAAACTGACACCTTGTAATTCAGGAATACTTCCTTCACTATAATTGGTCATAACCCTAAAATCGAGAGAATGTGCCGGAGTTACCCTTGAAGAATGCAAAGGATTGTGCCGCCTGTGCTTGCACCCGCCAAAAAGTAGGCGTTGCATTTTCGCCGACAAGTGGAGATGTTATGGTTGCAACGTCTGCCTACCACGGCAATTTCAGGATTGATATTCAAGTGGAGACTTCTCAGATGTAGACTTGAAAAGGCTGTTGAAGATTCTAGAAACCTGGTGATAAGGACACAAGATCTGTGTCCAACTTGCTGCGGATCGTGTGAAGCTCTTGGGACATAACATGCATACACACGTCATGATGCATGATGTGCACGAATACCGTATTTGCACAAATACAGCGCACATTTTTTTTTTCTCTCGAAATTACGTGCTTCAAAACACTCCTCGCATTATGTTCGGACTCGAATTCAGCCACGAGGCACTCGAGTCTGGAGAAGGCCATCCCTCTAGCTCAATGCAGGAGATCGGGTGGGAAAAGAAGTGGGGGTGTGGGAGGGAATTTATTAGCTATTGGGCCCCGTGAACGGGGGAAATAGAAAACAAAGAGCATTTTTATCGCGTTTGTGTATGTACAACTGGCACTGGCCAATTCAAGCATCAACAAGCCAGGCCAAGTCAACACAAGCCAAGCCAATACCACCGACTGTGTTTACGCAATCGTGCAACGTGAGGTGTTTGTTTATGCGGAACATGTGGAAGGACCAGAAGAAGAATGAGTGTGATCATGTATTGGGCCCAGAAGTCTTTTTTCTTCCTGCACATTTTTTAGTTTTTGCTCCAGACTGGTCAGGAGTTTGTGTGTTGGTGCTTCTGCTTCGTGCCTCGCTTTGCTTGTGGGCTGCCGAGGAGCTCACGCTGAAGAAAGAGGAACTACCAGACAAGCGGCGCCGTGCTGCTGCATATCTGCGAAGTAGCCAAGTGGATTGTAAATGGAAGGACCTGAACAGTGAGGATGAGTGCAGTCAAAACATAAACTGATATTTCTTTGATTTGCATTGCCTTTTTACCTCTGCTATTGTTGTATCGCGTCGGCAACCTTGCCAACTCTTGTATGTTTTGTTTGTTTGCTGGAACGCTGACGTCATAATGCCAATAAAAGATTGCGCTGCTTGAGTCGAGCAGGCAGAAAACCACGGAATACGCCTACTGCGTTTTTTTTACTACCGGCTGGCTCGGGCCGCGGAACCGCTTGCTCGGCCGCCTTCCTTTGGCCAATACTACAACTATGCCCCCAAGTGCAGTAAATTTACGCGGCCTCGGCTCAGGTTATAATAGTAATAATTTTTTCTTTTCTTTTTGAGGGATCCAAATCTTGCCCTTGCGTTAAATTCGTGGTTGCGTTAAATTCGTGCAAATACGGTAATAGAATTGAGAGGATGGTACCAATAGTTTCATGCTATGTCTCATTTTTTGCTTCTAGAAGACACATTTAATTGCATGCGCTAAAAGAAAAAGCTTGTGTGGCTCTCAGGTTATCTCGGGCAAAGTGCCGGCTTGCGGATTCCCAGGTTCAGTTCTATGTCAATGATCCCAATCCTCAGTCCTCTCCTGGCACGTTCCCAAAATTTATTCTTCATTTTCTGTGAGCGTGAGTTAAAGCATATTGCTTTGACAAAACAGATTATTATTATTATTATTATTGTACTATTAAATATTTCATGCAGCACCAAGTTGGTCTGCATCAGTGTTGCGGAATGGGCACCCCCATTCCATTCCGATTCCATTCCGGGAATTAGAGTTTTCGATAATTCCATTCCTTTCAACTCCTAGGAATGGGGACACTGGGCCCATTCCCACTCCTGGAATGGCTGAATCGTTCCATTCCATTCCTCTAATTCCTAAACGTAAAAATTGGCACTTGACAGCTATATTGTGTTGCAGGGTTGGGTAGAAATACTCAAAAATGTATTTGGAAATATTTGGACTAGCTAAAATACTGATACTCAAATATATCTGTAAAAATGTGTCGCGATAGGTATCGGAAATACATTTTAAAAAGAGGCAAAAAGTCTTTGGAAATACAAATACAGGAATACATTTTAGGGAGGGCAGAAATACAAATACTGATAATGCGATACATTTTTCAAATTTCTTTGAGACGCCAACTGACATGAGGATTGAACTTTGAAGTGGAAGTTTTTTACCCCGAAATTATTTTCCCTCAGGCTTAGCACTTCACCTTGAAGGTAGTGGTTCCGGACGGAGAGGAGTCTTCAATGGGCTCAAAAAACGTTCCATCAAGGATTGACCACGGTCCCTTCCCTGACATCCTGCCTGTCTGACGAGGGATGCGAAAAGACTTCGACCTCTAAATAAATTCTATGTCACCCCAAATTCAATCAAAAAATCACCACTCCCCTGTCCAATAAGACGCCCCTGTCAACATTGATCACATGACGTCACGGTAGAATGAACTAGTATTCTTGTATCTGTATGGGTGTTGCCTTGAGCATGAAACTTTACCCATGCTGCTGTATGAAAGGACAATATGTATACTTTCATTGTAGCTGACCTCGTTGAAGATTGTGCAGGCAGTTGCATTTGGAATTTTCGAGAACAGTGGGCCACCTGAAACATCCTGGAGGACATGTCTTATCTTCTTTTAAGGTTGAGAAATCGATATGGTGGCATCCCTGTTGTGACGGTCCTTCCTGCCGACCCTCCGCCTCCAACGCATGAATGGCAGTCCTCAAGTTTCACCTAGCATCATTCAAACAGAGACCTCGTGGATTGCGACCTGAGATGGCCGGCACAGGGGCGAGCTCTCCGAGAAACAGCGCGCTCGAGACGAGTCGCAAGTGTACAAAGTCTGGGTCGGCACAGCGAGGCCAAGCCTGGCCTCCTTCCTGGTGATCGGATCACCAGAGCAGCGGGTCACGTTCACGTCGACTGATGACATACCCTTGAGCCGTACAATATTACGGGCACAGACGCATTCGGATATGTGTTGAACTTCACTGCTTGAGTCCATCCTACTATTTCAAGTCAACCACCGCCAGACTCATGTTGCAACGGGCTGTGACTCAGCTACTCGGCCACAGGCCAAGCAACACTTCATTTGATTTCCTGTTTCTCAAGGCTCTAACTAACTAGCAGCGGGCATTGGACGCCAGTAAACAATGACTCATGAAATCCCTACCTAGCGACCTGCGGTAGAAGATGCCTCGACTCAACTCCTGGCACGCTACCTGTTTTGAGTCCCGACTCAACATTTCTCAGAAGAGAAAAATAATTTGGACAATCGGAAGGAACCTTGGTCAGCATAGTAACAGTGCATCAGCATCTCCTTGACCCAAGTGCCCTCAGAAGTAAAAAAAAAAAAGGCGTTCAGACTAGTATTTTGTTATTCGGGGGGGGGGGGGGGGGGGTATTTCTCAAGAAATGTAGCGAAATACATCTCATCCTGATTGTATCGCGATAAAAAGAAACATTCCAAATGTATTTCGATACAGGAATACAGATACCGGCGAAAAAATGTATTGCGATACAGAAATACAGATACGAAATGTATTGCTGAAATACTATCGCGGTACTGCCCAACCCTGTTGTGTTGCCGGCAGAAGCAGCATAAAGCTAGCATTATCAAACACATACACAATTGCAAAAAAAATGCTAAATGCCTCAAAAAAGAACTGATTTTACTAAGCTCATGGTGCTGGATTGCCTGGGGTGACTCGTAGCGTCCGCAGCGGTTCATCGCAAGGTGAAACAAAGTATGCAGAGACTAAAGAAAATGAGCGGGAATCCGCAACCCTCTTGTAACCCTAACCCACCTGAATGTAAAACATTTAACACAGAAAGCAACCATCGGAACAAAGACCAAGTAAAAGGCGGACTTACACGTTAAACTGCAGTATAAAAAAACAAGCGTCGGAGCAAAGCGCAAGAGGAGAAGAGAGAAGCGAATTTCGCTTTGTTTTAATGCCGAAGCAAACCCACATTTCGCACTTCAAAGGAGTGCGCGTGAATGAACTTGGAAGGCAGTAGGGTTGGCCACCTGCTAAACTATAACAAAACAATAACTGATCATCTTTCGGCGGCGCGCGAGTCAACGAGTTATCTGAGCTCTGCGAGTTACGAGTCGCCCCCCGCTCCCAGATCTCAGTCTGTGCGCGCACGTGCATTCTCCATGCCGCTGCAAAAAAAAAAAGCAAGACAAGAAGGACGATGAGGAGCTGTGCATGGCGGCTTCTCTTTTTGCCGCTCCCTTCGTTTCTTTTGCTTTGTGTTTGGTTTCTTGTTTCGCCCTGCGCCATCACCCCCCCCCCCCTCCTCCTCCCCCCTTCTCTTTGTTTTGACGCTTGTTGTTTGTATCGCATTTTATTTGTGCTCCACGAGGGCCAGCAGTTTCCCGCTCATTTTATTTCTGAGCAACCTACTCGCTGACTGGCTCGGTTTAGCTGAACGTAACCCCCCACTCCCCCTCCACCCAAAAAAAAATGAATAAAAAAATAAACAAATTATAAAAATAAAGAACTGGGCCCACTCCATTCCCATTCCATTCCGGGCAAACGCCTCTAATTCCATTCCCATTCCTTTCCCCTCAACGTTGCCGCCATTTTATTCCCATTCCATTCCGGGGTCGCGAAAATGCGGCATGATTCCGGAATCATTCCAACTCCAGAGTGGCAATCCGCAACACTGGTCTGCATTATGAAAACCTGGTATCTAAAAATAGAGTCGGCATCTCTTCGTGTATGGCACCTATGGCAGTGTGTGCCTCCAGCTATGATGTAAATTGAACTATAACGTTTGAAAGTGGAAACATAAATTATTCTTTCACTCAATCTTTATATGTGAGTGTGTTCTCTCACTGGAAGAGTCAGGTGTGATTGATATAAAAATACAGCGAGGGTCCCAAGTGCTTGTGTGAAATAGACGCGTATTCGAAGCGACTGGCCACAATCGAGCCCCAAGCTATGCTCGACGGCTCACGGCCTCTTTTATTTCACAAAAACTCTCAAATCGAAGTTGTGCAGTCAGCCGCACAGTACTATGGCATCATCGTAGGCACCGGGTACACAGAACACTACAAAACACCGATTGAATTACAAAAAAACAAAACTATGTTGAAATGCTGCCCCTTAAAAGCATGCCAAGAACACCCGTACCGAAAAGGATTTCCAGCCGCCTGTCAAGGCGGCCAGAAGTGCCCGGAATACCACGTGAAGGAGCTTAACACTCGACTTGCCCAAGCTTCGCTCACGACTGCCACAGACCTCTCTTAAAATTCCTAATTCGCTGCTTTTGTTCTCCCCAAGCTCAGCCCTTATCACCGCACACACCTTTTTCTGAGATTTGGACTCTACTGAGGACACCTCCCTCGTGGAGGATCCCCAAACCAGCACGGACACCTGGGGTTCCGCAGACAGCTGTACAAGAGCTGCTCTAGACTACGCTCGGTCGTAGTCTCGGCATCACCACTGATCTATGTTCGCTAAAGAGGCGGAAACCATGGGCTTACCGTTACTTGACGACTGATTCGGTTCCATACGAGCTGTTGGATGTGGTCAGGCTCCAAAGACTCCCCAAACGCCGTTTCATTCGAGCCAAGCAGTGTTCCACCGAGCTCCCGTAACTGTAATCGTGTGCATGTTCAGACAGCGGGAGGTTAGTGAGCCCCAATGGGTGTCTGTCGTCTCCACCATAAATCAGAAATTCTGCCAGTGCAGTATGACCGCTAGCCTTGGATACTTAAAGGGGTACGGAAACAAAAATTGAAATATTCAAATTTTGTTCGGAAATGAGTCAAGCATGACGGATAATAACTGTAAGTGATAATCGCACGTTTGTATTTTGAACGAATGGCTATATTTTTTGTTCTAAACGGTCCACTCGAGCAAGCGCTCGAAGAGAAGCGAACGGAGAGCGTGATGCATCGTAGGATATCTGGCGCAAACAAAAACATAAAAAAAAGATTTCCCGCATTCGTGACGTAGCAAGGCTGGCGTAATTATGAGCTTTGCCGTTGGTGGCGTTGTCAGTGTTGTGGTGGTGTCAATAGCATCAACGCGTTACAACCGAGCCGTTCGAAGTACCCATGGGGTGACGAGCGTGTGGCTGGCCCAAGGAGCACGTAGCTTCCACAACACTGCCAGCTTAGGGCTGAATGGGGTGGGGAAAGCAACTTTTGTTCGAGTTTTGAGCACGGGCAAGTCTTCTAGAGGGAGAATGGCTGTGTCCGGGTACACAAACGAGGGTCCGAGAAAGAGGGGAGTCGCTCCTTTCCGTCTTCTTGGACTGTTTGGTACAATGCACGATTTGTGAGTTGAGGGGAAAAGCTAAGAAGGAAAATGTTAAAATTCCAAAAAGCGGTGCTGCTTCGATGGAACTTGCTTCATCATGACTACGTAGCAAGTTCCCCAACGTTGCTAGATTACCTCCCAAATAGGCTCCACATGCATCCACCAGGTGCACACTGAAAGATTGTTTAATTAGGTAGTTTTAAAATTAATTTGCTTCTGCCTTTCAACGAAAGACTGGTATTTTCGAAGTTATGCTGCAACATGCAACACAGTAAAGCTAAAAAATGAGCTCTGGAATTTCGTTTCCGTACCCCTTTAATGTGCATCATTCAATAGCGACACACGGCTGAACGCCGGTACAAAGCTCATTCAGACCGAAACTGGCAGCGGCGGGAATAAAACCCCGGATCCCTGGGTTCTGCAGCACGAGGTTTCATCCACGTCATCCGAGCTGCGGTGCGTTAACGCATCCGCTCACCGAACACCCTCCCCTTTTGTAACCGAGCTCAGAACCGGTGGATGAGGAATATTTCTCGCCAACCTAAAAGTAAGCAGCAAACACACAAAAAAAAAAGCCGGCCTGGAACTCGCTGGAAAGTAAACAAAGATGGGTCGAAATCGCTGCTGCCACCACCTCAGCCCATGTGCGTACAAAGGTCTCCAAAGCCGGCAGCAGGAGCTACCAAGGACATTGAAAGCACGCACCCACACACCGGCCGCGTGACGTAACACCTAGCAAGCGAGGTGCGGTGCTAGGTGCGGGGCTAGGGTGTAGTTGGGCCGCCGGCGGGGTGCAGCGAGGCAGAGTGTGCGGGTGGCCCAAGGTGGGTAGACATTTTCTAAGGAGCCATGCGCTTCGCGGCAAGAACGACAGGGGGGGGATCGACACATGCCCCAGTGATGCACCCCCGTCCCTCACTACACGGCGCCGGAATTGGGGAAGAGGGACATCGCCAGCGATCTTCGGTTGCTAGGTGTTACGTGGAGCTGTGGTGCCATCTCGTGGCGATGTTGTGAACTTTGAATACATGCTCTCCAACGAGTCCAAGGTCGGCGCATGTACCAGGGCACTAATGCTAATGCATTAAGAGATACCCTTCGCAGAAATGTTGCCGACCACTGCGAGTTTAACGCAGTGTCTGCTATCAAATTTGGTTTGCTAGCTGTTGGTTCGTCCTCCTTGCAAATGTTTCGAGCGCTGCTAAACCCTTTCCACTGTACAAACAAGTAGTTTACATTGGAGTGACATATATATATACTTTGATGGCTGAGTGCCCAATATTTACGAGACCTAATCGTTGCAGCTATACTCGGCATGAACTATTTCGTGCTACATTGTGGAGCCTAGCGTAGCTTCCACAGTGCAGCAGGCATGCGCTGCAGCGAGGGCTCGTGGCATCCTCTCGCATGCGCGACCAGCTTTGAAATATTAAGAATGCTGCGGAAGCTACGCCAGCCTCAACGATGTCGCACAAAATAGATGACGCCAGGTATAGTACGTAATAGAATTATTCCTAAATTACCCGAGCATCAACGGGAATGCTGGGAATGTAGGTTAACGTGGAACACGCGCTCGTTTTCCCGGTATAAACAATTGGAAGTAAATAAACAAAAAAAGGCATTCACAAATGCGCGTGCAAGATGGCTCATTTGTTTTAGGTTTTTGCTCTAAAACAGCTATTGCTGCAGACTCCAGCACATGCAGCACATGCAACTACACTTGTAGCATGCTCCCTGGTGCTTCGGGTTCGGGTAGACAGCTTTCGGTTCAGTCTCGGTTCAGCTTTGGGGAGCAAAGAGAATGGTTTAAACCATTTCAAACCGCTAAACTGATAATATATTTTCTGCATTGTTTTGGCAACAGGCACTATTTTCCTATTTTCGCCGTGAAAGGAGTAACTATATAGTTTTCTTTTCATTGTTTGTAAAATCCAGATTAACATTTAAAACATAGTTTTTATATGACTCAAAATCAATTTCTTTACCTCAGCCGCATATATTTTGTCCAAATCGAAAGCTTGTCTTGAAGTGTGGTAGGTTGCCTAAAATACATGCAATTGATACAACTTTGCGTCACAATATTGAAAGTTGAATCATATTCGTGCTCTTAAACTGAGCAATTACAGCGCATAAAACCACAGAATTGGCACTTCGTCACCACATATGTCGTGAAATATAGTTTACGAAATAAGTTTAACAATATGTATGGTGACGACGCAACTGAGCTAAAAGCAATAATATTTTTTTAAATGTCACGAAAGCTTTAGGAGAAGCCGTTTTATAGAAACACAGAGCGGCAATCACGACGCTCGTTTTCCTAGCCAACATTGTTTACACTCAGCAATGTGATGCACTCAAAGAATCGTGCAGAAAGGAGTGATTGAAATTGTTCAGTCAAATCTATACGCACCTTCGCACTCAGATCCAATCTGACCTAAAATAGCGCGTGCCCAAGCGAACATTTTCTTATAAAAGATGAACGGCATAGCATGGCTGTTGAGGTTTGTTCTTGACAAGGTGTCGGTCAATTCTATCTTTAAATAAGCATCACCCTTGCTAATTGGTGATTTTTTGCTAAATAGGACAAAGTAGTATTTCACGCTCTGCTTGACACGACAGCTACTTACTTGGTCACTTTCTGACGGTACGCATGTGAATTGCCATAGTTCAACCATGCACCCCAATGCACTTTGTTTTTGTCCAGCCCACACACACATAAAATTGCTATTCATCACATAAAAGAGGCAATAGCATACATCTATATGTTTGAGAGGTTATATATGTCAGGAACACTTAGTTATTTAAAGGGACCAGGAAACGATTCTGAAATCGAGTTTCGTCCACCAATCGTCGTAAAAGGTGTGAAAAGAAACACAAAAACACAAAAATAGGGAGCCAAAAAAAATTCTTCGCTATAGAACTTTTAAAAGAAAACTGGACTCTTTTGCACCTTCTTTCCTTCGAAAGCTCTCTGCCTTATCACTGCGATGCATCCGCGGAATCGCAGCACGTCAGCCGAATCCACGTCGCCTATTGGGTAAGAGCCTACCACACCAGCAATGCGATCGTAAACAATAAATAGCCGGCGAATGTTTCCTAAAAGTTTTGTTAAATAATATTCAGATCCACATTTTGTAGCATAATTAGATATGTGACGAAAATTGCCAAATTTGATAATGCTGAGAGCCAAGCGCCATCTATCGTGTGGTAAACGAAGCAACTACTGCACCTGCGCACTAGGGCCGACCGGGCCGACAGCGTCGCTCAGTTACTACTTCGTGACGACCAAAGAATGTTTATTTTTCTATGTGTTCTTCTCGCGCGTCCCGACTTCAAGCAGCCAGAAAAAAGTACTTGAAACAGACCACGACGAACAAGAACGCTGGATCCACAAACACCCGAGAAAAGCTATAACGGCGACGAATCCACCGGCTCCGACCAAGCGAGCTCGGCGGATAGGCCTAGCAGGCACTCCGACTCGGAACAGCGTTGCTTCAACGGTACTTGGCCAAGACCGTCTGCCCACGACCGGCTGGCGTGCTGAATGGAATATGCCCGGGCGACCCTTGTGGACCCTTCCCATATTATAGTTTGATCGCTGACCTCAATTTTAGATTAAGAGGTGAGGTCAATCTCCTCCCCTTGCTTTTCCGAGGCAGTGTTGACTGAACACTGTTGTCGAAAAGGGACTCTCGTCGATTCTATCTTCTTGTTTTGTGTGATATAGAGCTCAAATAAATGCCGTATGGATTACCTTTGTAACACGGTATGTACACTTTGTTATTAGTATGCCATTTTTATTCTGACACGACTGCACGTCACTGTTGAGCTATAACGGTTCGTGGGAGCTACGTGCAATGCCGGTCCAACCTTCCTTTGCCGAGCGTCACGTCAGTAACGAGTTGCAATCGTAAAAGATCGGTCCTGAAGCGCCTACCAACAGCGCGAATACAGCACTTCCATCAAACGCGCGCGTCCGCTCAGAGTGTGAACAGGTATTTACGTGGCTCTTGCTGAGACTGTCGTAGTTCAAACGTATCTTTTTTTAACGTCAGCTCGCTCCTGCATCTCCGAGGCCGCGAAAAACGCCGCAGCAATTTGTTTCCATCTACGTCGCTTTGCAAATGACTGACACGGGCCGCCTTTTACCAACAATGACAGTTGGGCTGGAGTCTTCACCGGAAGACTCGCCGCACTTCCCAACAGGCATACCAGCGTATGGGACTAGTCCCATGCTGTCGCTGTAGCGCAATATATCTCATTGAATTTCGCTTAGCTGCGATGTGTCCATGCCTATCGCGGCGATGAGGCGCCAATTCCGAAAATACATCGGCGACATCAACGCCATCAGCGCAGTAAAACCTACCAGCACACCGCCAACTCGCCGTTGCTAACGCTCCCATTCTCCTACTGCCGAGAGAACTTCCGGTTCCCGAAACAGGGTACGCCACGACCGTCAAAATTACGACGCAGCTTGTTTTGCGGTCAGTTGGAGAGAAAGAAAAAGTCAATATTTCATTAATTTTTTGTGTAGAAGTTAATAAACCGAGACGAAAACAGATGCCTGTTCGGCATTCAGTGAACATTGACGGTTTAATGTAAAAGTTATCTGGCAAAAGTAAAAAGGTCATTTCATGGTCTCTTTAGATCAGAAATAAAATATTTGTTGAAGGCTCTCCCAAATCACTTATACACGTGCTTATCACGGATAAAAACGCCGAAAAAGATTTGCAGAACATCTTTCAGATAATTTGGAGGTTCATTTACATATGATGTATATTTTTAAGGTGATCAGCCCTTATTTATGTTGTCCAAATCTTCAATCAATAATGTAAGGACACCGAAGAAGACGAGGACTAGAGTAGGAGAAGAGAAGGAAGAGGATATAAAAATAAAACGACAAGATGGCGACCATTCTTTTTTTAATGTGGTTCCTGAGTTTTTATGTCTTGGAACACTACAATATGGCACAGTTGACAGGATCGCAGCTAAGTTGAAGTTACCTCAAGATGTGCGTGACCTTCGAAGTTGAAAGCGATAACAAGGGAGGCATACGCTCCATGAAAGTTCAGCCGCAAGATGAACAGCCCGTCGCGTTACCACCAATGGTAAGCACCAGTGCCTTCATTCGAATATCTACTTGACAAATCAGGCCGAAGCCTGGAGGACGTTTCAGAAAAAGGCAAGGTCAAGATAAACATAAAACTGTCAGATTATCAGAAGTTCATTTTGGAACCCACTCGGCCAACGCCAACAAACCTGCAGACTGAAGATGCAGACCTTCTACTTGCAAGGCTGCTTGGTTTGCAACAACACATGATCCAGCAATTCAAACTGCTTCAACAATGCAGGCGGCGAACGAGCCACGTTTTAAGCTGGTGAAGCCCGACACCTTTGACGGAGCTTCTAGCAGCCCAGAATGCTGGATTAATTTCTACAAGTATGCATGCGGGCAAAACTGGAAGACAGACGATGACAAAATTAAGAACTTGCGTCTCTTTCTCGATGGCATGGCGAAAAAGTGCTATGAGCTTCGCGTGCTTTTGCACGAGCAAGAGTCATAACAGGAATGGCGAGACAATTTTCTTTCCTCTTTTGGTGAGAACAAGGTACAAGCGTGGGATCACGCAATAGCCTACAAGCACAAAGAGGGATTTGCACTGCCATACTTTTTGAGAAGAGGATGCTTGTGTAGCTAGCAGACTCTTCACTGGTTCCTTTAATTATTCATGGGCTGATGAAGGACCTAAAAAAGCAAGTCCAGGTGAAAACTCCCACGACCGTTGAGGAACTGCTAAGATGAATGCAACAACTGTGTCCGGATTCACCAACACGCAGAAGTGGCAGAAAGTTATTTAACTGCTCAGTTCCACCAAAGCCCAGCCTGTCATCACACAAAAGCGCTGGAAGCTCTGGCACTTGGTCAACTAGACCACTTGGACGAAGTACTTCCCTCAATGACTGGAGACAAAAGGAGACCACCCCCAACACCGTCAACATGTCCCAAGAGGGCGACGTCGAAGAGGCCAGGGGAGAAGATTGCGATGCAAAATACTAATAAAAGAGTGTTTCGGTCTCTGCCCAATGATGCCAAGAGAGACTGTTTTCTTGAACAATGCTAACCTTCTTTATATCTCAATTGACATGAATGGAAACAAGCTTGAAGCTTTAGTCAACAGTGGGGCAACTGTCGCTGTAATTAACAAAGAACACGTCAAGGACGCCGAGAAATTTTCTGATGAGCCCATTGAGGTGCAGGGCTACAATAGTGAAAAGCAGGTGTACAGCAAATGGACAAATATCATCTCCTATCAAGGAAACCATGCCAAAGTCAAGGCACTGGTGATACAAAATGTTGCCTAACAACTCCTGTTGTCTCGACCAGTCCCTGAGCAGCTGCTTTTGAACAATGACTGGACTGGAGAGGTCAGCATAGACAAAGCACAAGTCTTTAAAGATGCACAGCTGACTCCAGAAAGAGCTCTCCAAAAACCCAAATCAGCAGAAGAGGTTACACAGGTGTACATGGAACTCCAATGTCTCAGAGATTTTCCAGAAGGCGACTACAGCAATCAAGGTACCCGTTGAACTAACGGACACAATGGTTGTCAAGGGGAAACCCTACAACGTATCAAGAAGAAATTATGGCTAAAGTCGGAGCTGCAGAAGATGCTAGACGCAAAAATAATACGCCCATCTACTTGAAGTTTCACAGTCACCAGTTACCATTTTCAGATGGTGGAACTGACAAATGGTGATTTGGAGCAGCTCTTGTAGCAAGAAAACAACAGGTTTTGGAGCAGAGATTCCCACTTTTGAAGCAGACAATTTTGAGCTTTCATGTAAAAAAATGTTATTCAATCTTTTAAAAGTAAGCCTGTGGAAAAAAATTGGTTGTTGGAGTGTTGGGAGACTATTTAAGGTATCACGCCTACCGGGGGCCTGGCCACTACAGATATCTATTTATTAAACAACCATACGCTGGTAATTTTCCAGATGTCTCAATTAACCTATTAGGAGTACCGATGGTATCCTCGGTTTGTGTTTGACATAGAAAAGATGTTTTGGGTACTTTGTGCGGTTTGCATCACGGTGAGGTAATTGTCGCGTGTGTGACATCAAACGGACATTTTTGTGTTGAATGTGTCTCACTCTGCCCTCGCTCGCATTCAAACTGCTACTGTTCTTAGCGCTGCGGCGAAGCGAGTCACGAGATCGCGGTGTCAGCTCTGCGGGTATTGCTTCTCTGCAATGCATCGGTGTTTAAGGAGAAGCGCACTCAAGGGGGCTAACCCGCCGCAATCAACACTTTGAAAAGTATGAATATTGCAGTTAATTTTGAAGCGAATATCAAATAGCGTAGAATTTGAGAACTAGTATCTGATAATCCGAATGTTCTTGCAGCCCTATTCTTCGCACATAGTACTTAGGAATCTGAAAAAACAACAACTGTACTTTCTTCATTTTTAGTGGCATCGCGACGAATGCCACGCGCCAGAAACTTTGTTTCCTTTTTTAGAACAGCTCCCTTTTGGAACAGACATGGCACAAATTGTGCACAAATACAACCTTTGGAGCAGCATGTAGCAGGGTTTTCGTTCTGACACAGTTTGGCGCCAATGGCGCAGCAGTTCTACCACTGCATTGTTCCGAAAGAGGATGGGTCGTGTCATCTGTGCATGGATTACAGGATGATGAACCAACAAACCCATCTATTCCCATTTCCTATGCCGCGAACCGAAGCCATCACCGACGAGACTGGCAGCTGCGAGATGCTTTTGCGCATCGACTTATGCAAAAGCTTCTGGCAAGTCCCATAACAGGAAGAATACACGAAGTACACAGCTTTTAAGATTCCATTTGACATATACGAGTACAGCTGGCTGTTGTTCGGGTGAAAACTCTCCAGCCTGGTTTCAGTAAATAATGAATCAGGTCTTGGAAGCCCTTCATAGGAGAGTTCCGCAATGTCTACATTACTGACGTTGTCGTCTACTCGAGGATTGCCGTAGAACGCATAGAACACCTCGCAAAGATCCTTGAAGCTTTGAGCGCTGTGCATTTAGAAATTAATGCTAGGAAAAGCAAGTTCTTTCAGCCCAGGGCAGTCTAACTGGGTCGAGTTTTTGATAGCTCCACGAAGACAATGAAGCAGGCATTTCTCGATCGCGTATCCAAGTTGTTGAGGCCATATAACGTCCATTCTCCGCGAATTTTCCTCCAGTTGGCCGGTCATTTTTGAGCATTTATAAAGGACTACTCCAGAAAAACTAAATGCCTCACGGAACTCACCAAGAAATATCATTTGAATGGACTTACCAGTGTGAGATTGCACACCAAGATCCAGGGCCAGCACTAGGTAACACGGGGCCCCCTGAACGAAAAAAACAAAACAAAAAATAAATTAAAAAAAAAATGGAGAACGGGTGGAAGGTTATATATATGCGCGAGAATTTAAATTATTCATAATGATGTTATACTTGTACAAATTTTTTTTTTGTGTGTTCAAATGTAAGAATACAAATATGAAAAAGAAGCACATTTTCTCAAATGTGCGAGGAACACCTTGCGACTATTTATCTATTTGAAGAATACTGCCAGCTAAGGCACGGAGAAGTACACAATATAAGGGCAGGAAATGATACAAAAACACATAAACTGACATTCTCTTTCGCAAGAAGTAGTAATTGTCACAATTATTATTCACTCACAATTAACCATTCAATCTAGAGCAACAGCAAAAGATAAATTGATGAAGAACATGTTGGTGCGGGTCAAGATTAAGAAAGAATAAACACGCAAGACAAGGACGACGCAACCACATTTTCCACATCCTTGAAAGATGTGGTTCTGTCGTCTTCGTCTTATACGTCTATTCTTTCTTCAATCTTGAGCAAAAGATTCAAAGGTAGCAATGCTCGCAATGCTTCGTTTCAGCTTAAGCCCAGACGCAGCCCACACTACCAGTTAATGGGACAAATCAAACAGCGTCAAAAGTGCAAATCACAAGGCCGTTTCTGTTTACGATTGGTTGTGTGATGACAGTAAACATACCGAAACTTTATGGACACCATGACAGTGCACTTTTGACACTGTCTTATTGGAACGACCAGCTGGTAGCGTTGGCTGCGTCTGGAGTTAAGGTGAGACGAAGTATAGAAGGCAAACCATTTCAGTCGTAGACGGACCTTGGAAAAAACAAATACTTAAAAATGTAATTTCTGCATTGAAACTCAAGGATTAGTTTATCCTGTTTGTTTTTTTTTGCCTTGTGTCACGGGTATTACAGTGCACCTCAGGTAGTCCTCAAACTTCGAGCCAATCTTATTGTGTATTATGTAGTGCAAAAAATTCAGTTGATAACTGGAACCCAGATATAGTTTAGGATGACACGGACGTGTCCGTGTTGTGAACGTTATAAATTGTAGTGGCATTTCATGAATGCCTTTTAATGGGTCAATAAATTATTGGGAATGTGGATCCCATAGAATGTTTGCATATTCAGGTAAAGAATGCATCAAAAACGTGTTTGCCACGAGCTTCGTTACAGAAGTATGACTCACTGTCCTGCATAAATACCATAGTTTTCAAGACGCAATAGCTAAGTTTAAAATATGCACAGGCCAACTTAAATTAGGCGTAATGATCACACCTAGATCCTTACATTAAGTGACGATTTCTAAAGGCACAAAGTTGGTGGCATAAACAAACAAAAGTGGACACCTTTTCAGTGTTAATATCATTTGTGCACATTTCTTCACATTTAAATTCATTTGCTACTATTGACACCAGGAAAATACTACATAAAGGTTATCACCGAAACATTTCTGATAGGCACAAAATGATACTGTAAAAAACAAGACACAATCGTCCACAAAAAAAACCAAAAAAAACCACACTGTCTGGGGGCTTGTCATCCCGCAGATTATTAATAAACACAAGAAAAGCCAAGGACCGAGTACCAAGCCCTGGGGTACTCCTGAAAGAATGGATAATTCTACAGCTTTCACACTATCAACAGTAACATACTGTTGACAATTCTAAGGTAAGTGTCCATTCATTGTAACAGACAATCATGTTTTAGTACCTGTTTAGCTCTGTGTAGTAATTTCCAGTGCGAGACTTTTGACTCCTAAAAATCCTTTGCGAAATCTAAAAAAAAATAGCATCCTCCTGGATATCCTTGTTCACTATAGAAGCGAATCCATGAATCGTGTGAATACGTTGTGTCACTGTTGAGTATCCACGTCAGAACCCATGCTGATCATTTAGCAAATCATAGATCATAATCAAACAAATGAAGGATACCCGAATCAGCAAATTGGCTGGAGAGAAAGGTGGTCGACTGATGTTCTACGCACTTGTTCCCGGTGTTCATTGCATAAGAATCTATTGCGAGCCAAAAGAGTTTTTTCTTCTTTTTTTTTATGGCATTTGTTATAGACACATAAACATTTTTTTTTTTTTATTGGTTGGTGGACTGCAGGGCCCCCTTTCGCGGCTCCGGGTCCCTGAGGCCAGCGCGGGGTCAGCGTGGCCGCCCTGGTCGCCCATGCCTAACGCCGGCCCTGTTGGCCCTGCCAAGATCTGATCACCAGCATTGGTGATCCCGTGCCGACACTACCAGATTTTAAACTACCCTTTGAGCTGAATACCGACGCCTCACACTACGGAACAGGAGGTGTGCTGTATCAGAGAGACACCACACTACCCTTGAATCAACAACTCAAGGTTGTCGGACACTACCCTTTCACCTTCTCGAAAACACAGCATCAACTACACAACCACTGAGAAGGAAGCGCTGGCTGTGTTGATGGCGATTCAATATTTTTGTACTTACCTCGATGAAAAGAAGTTGCATGCTTTACATCAACCATCAAGCGCTGACCTACCTTCTTGGTTTGATGGAACCGAAAGGGAAGCTGGCAAGATGGATAAGTGAACTACAACAGTTCGAGTTTGAAGTAAACTATTGTCCTGGAAACATACTGACTGACGCAGATGCATTGTCCGAGGAGGCTAATTTCAAGAATGTATGAGAAAGAACAGAAGACCTCAAATTCGAAGACGGCAAATACACCGTTCCTGAATACACTCATTCCTAAAGTGCTGAGGCTGTATGACGGTACTCCAGATTTAGGCGGACATGATGGTTTTTGGCATGCTTACAACAAGCTGGTACAAAGGTCCAGATGGAACCACATGAAGGAGGACGTCTGGAAGTATGTGACATCTGGATTTAGCTGAACTAAAAAAAAAAGAACACAGGCGTCCAGAAAACTCAGGCATTTTTGGTTCGCATCGACCAGTGCACTCGAATGGTCGCCGCCCGCCCTGGAATGAAAAATGCAAATTTGAGGACCGTCATTTCTGAAAACGGACCTGCCTTTATAAGCAAACGCCTCCGGGACTGGGCTCTACAGCACGGAATTACCTTGCAAGAGTCATCTCCATACCACCTGGCAGCCAATGGCATGGCGGAGAGAGTCAGAGGCTTTAAACAATACATGACATATCCAACATTCAAAAGCGGATGGAAATGTTTCCTCGAGGGGGCAGTGGCACATCACAACCGTTCACACACTAAAGCTCTTGGGTGCAGTCCACATTATGCAGTCTTTGGAGAAGCTTCTAAACTGCCTACAGACCACCAGTTGAGGATTTTTGTGAAACTGGAGCTAAAGAAAAACAGCAGACAAAGAGTTCCAAGTATCGGGCCAGCATGAAGAGAAACTTTGACACTTGACACAGCAGTTACATACCCAACGTTCAGCTGAACGAATAGGTCTTAGTTCGTAAAGGCCTGCCAGGGACAAACTACAAGTTGCTTGGCCCTTTTCACGCTGGGAAGAGGCCAGCCATCAAGGCATTTTGAAGACCATTGCATATCTAAATAGTGATGGCCAACTAGAGTTTGCCACCATTGGCAATATTTTTACTTCATGATGCCAGGAGGGATGATGAAGTAAAATATTGCCAATTGTGGCAAACTCTAGTTTGTTGTGTCTTGGAACACAACAAATAATTCAATATATTTTATTATCAGCAATAAATTTGACTGTATGAGGTTCACATAAACGCTTGAGACCAACACGGGAGGTAGATACTCGAAAATACACCAGCTGTTGAGTCTGCAGAAACATGATTTTGTGTGCGCTGTTTGAGAGTGTGAAACGATGGTCACGGGGTATGCCAAAAAGGACTTTCAACTCGCATGATAGATCTGAAGGCAAATACACGACATGTGCAGAAAGAGGAAAAGATAATAAATTATATTCTTCAAAAGAAGTCAATACACAATCTTTTTCTGTAAAAAGAAATACATAGATATGTGATATGATATTCCTAATTACATATATATAGTGCGAAGGACAGATGGAGGTTCTTATAGTCCTAACCTTAATTACACTTGGGCATCAGCTTGCACGAACCCGCAACTTTGAGAAATACTGCTTCGGGAGGTTGGTGTTATACTCGGTTTTCCGTGCACCTGTTTGGTGAGCCCTCACTTTACTTTCAGTAAATATCATAAAGAACTAATCCCTGATGTTGATAACTTGCAAACACAGAAATTTGTTTTCTTTTCTGCGCAATGGCAGATGCAGAAAACATAAAGGACATAAACACCTCTTCCCTCCTCAACTCGCAATTAAAAGAAGGGGCCACGTGATCTGACGCTAATTACATACCGTCAGTGTTCATCATAGTCATGTGCTGGGGTTTGCAAAGCATAGAGCATGGGCTAAGCTTCAAACATTGTTTGAGTTGGGCTATTCTCATCTTGAATTGAGCTCGAGCCATTACCCGAATGTTTGGCAATGGTGCATGAACTTGAGCACTCGACTCAGGCTTATGACGATCGAGTATGTCACGGTATCACGTGACTCGCAGTGCAAAGTCGTGATGTCATGTGGCATCACAGTGTGAACAACGCTAATATATCTAGCGACGGTTTGAATTTCAATCAATTGGACGGAGCGAGTCACTTTACTATGTCAAGTGACGCCACGGGGCCACGTGATGTGACATTACATGGCAGCATGTCTTGAGACCATAACGTCAGATGACACATGATTACTCATAGTGCCAATACAAAAGCGCCACAAAAACCCACAATTTCTCATACATTGCAATTCTGTATATGACGATTTGATAAACACATGGAAATAGAGCTGCCAATTTTTTATCCGCAGATATTAAATTACCGCGAACCGTTTTAAACTGGTTACCATTATATTTTTTTTCCGGTTCAGTTCCGAGATGATGGCAACGATTTTGGTTCAGCTCCAGTTCGGCTAAAAATAACGGGTTGGTTTCAGTTCGACACTCTGCACATGACATCATTGTCGGTGGTTACCCCTACTTAATTGTTCTTGCGAAAAACAAATTCACTGTGCGAAATGCACTCAGCAGCAAGGCCGCCACAATGGCAGCTGCGACGTCAATGCAAGTCGTGCATATGCTCAAACTAATAATAATAACAAGCAAGCGCATGCGTGGTAGTCTTCATATTCTTAGTACCGTATATTGCCGCGTATAAGACGACCTTTTTTTCCTGAAATGGGTGTCTCAAATTAGGGGGTTCGACCTATACGCGGATTCGATCGACCTATATGCGGGTTTACACGCATTTTGAGCCGGATGAAGGGTTCTAGGGACTTTTCCCTACATAAAGACATAGTTTCGTATTCGTAGTCTAAGACAGCGTCTGGGTAACGTTATTTTGGAACTTAAAACATATTTTTAAATCTAGTGATATATTTAAACAACATATAAAAATTATACTGGCCCGAAAAAGCGCTCATCACTGCCCGAGAAACTGAATCGAGAACTTCGTAGGGAATATGTGCGATTTTGTCCCTAGGCACGCTGAAAAGAAAACGCGCGCACCATCGTCGCCATCTTTTCATTCTTCGCTCGTTCTGAAGTCTGCGTCGGACACGAAAATGCCACCGCAAGCTCGCCGCCAGTACAGCGCGTTGTTCAAACGAAAAGTCATCCTCTTCGCAGAAGCGGAAAACAACGTGGCAGCTGAGCGGCACTTCGGCGTCTCCGAGAAGTGTGTTAGAGGATGGCGGCGGCAACGCGATCAGATCTTCGCATGCGCGGGTACGCGACGCTCCTTCCGGGGGCCCAAGCAGGGACAGTATCCTGCCGTCGAAGAGGCTGTCCGAAAGTGGGTCGTTGACCAACGAAGCAAAAGCCTCAGTGTTTCGTACGAAGACATCGAGTGCAAGGCACGTGCAGTCGCTACGGAACTGAACATTGCTCGCAGCGAGTTTAAGATATCGAAGAAGTGGGTGACAAACTTCATGAAGCGCAACGGGCTAAGCCTGAGAAGGCGAACGACTGTGTGCCAGAAGCTGCCGGACGCCTACGAGGAAAAGCTGCAGGAGTTTCATCGCTACGTTGATGACCTCCGAACGCGGAACAGCTTCATGCTCGGCCAGATCGGCAACGCCGATCAGACGCCGGTTTGGTTCGACATGCCGAGCAGAAGAACCGTCACCGAAAAGGGTTGTCGCCAGGTGAATTTGCTGACCACGGGGAACGAACACAATCGCTTTACGGCGATGTTGTGCTGCACGGCCGATGGCCACAAGCTGCCCCCGTACCTGGTGTTTAAGCGGAAAACGATGCCGAAAAATGAACAGTTCCCGCCGAAGGTGATCGTTCGCGTCAACGAGAAAGGTTATTTCAATGAGGAGACCGTCTTGGAGTGGTTTCGGCTCGTCTGGTGTAGGCGTCCGGGTGCCCTCTTAAAGCCCCGGAGCATGCTCGTCCTGGATTCTTTCCGTGGACACATCACGGACCGTGTCAAGAAGACGATCGCCAACGAAGGATGCGACCTGGTCATCATCCCAGGGGGGATGACATCCATCGTTCAACCCCTTGACGTGGTTCTTAATAAGCCCTTCAAGGACCGCGTCGGGACCTTCTACAACGAGTGGATGGCCCAGGAGGAAAACCCCAAGACGCCGACAGGTCGTGTGAAGCGTGCCTCGTTGAGCACTGTGGCCCAGTGGGTGAACGATGCCTGGTATGGGCTGCCTGCGGACATGGTCCGTGCAGCGTTCTCCAAGTGCGGGATTTCGACGCCGCCTCCCCCGTCCGGCCCCTCTGACCCACAAGGCAGCGACGGCAGTGACTGCGTCATCGTGACGAGCGACGACGAGTGAGACAAGAGCCCGTAGGAAGACCTCGCCTACCTCTATGTGAATAAATGTGATATAATTGTGGCATAACTTGCATCTTTAAAAAAGAAAAAAAAAAAAGAAAAACTTTTTTTCGGTTGGCGGTTGTCCAACATTAGGGGGGTCGACTTATATTCGGATCGACTTATACGCGGCAATATACGGTATTTTGGTTACACGCTGTTACTGCCTTCTTCCAGAAAGGTACTTGCTAGGCCCAGCAAAACAGACATTGCCCATGGGCTCCAACACCTGAAGCAGTTTGCAGCCTTAATTTCTAGCGAGAAGACAACAAGAAAGGCATCACTTTGCAATACATCTAAGAAGTCAAATGCCATGCCACCCAGCCGATCACACCAAGCAAGCCGAAAATCGGTGGCATACGCCACATTTCGACTGAAGGCAGAAACTAATTTTACTGTGAGCCTCATTAAAAAATGCTCATATGCATACAATCTAATCCATCCTCTCACCGAGTTGACCAGCTTTCGAAACGAGAGCAAAAAGAAATAAAACATGAAGAAAATAATCCCTGGAGAAGGGGAACAAGAGGAACAAAGAACAAACACAAATCTCCAAACACAGCTAGGTGACTGGTGCGCGACCGAAAAAATCCGCCTGGTCCGGGTATCAAACCTGGGACCTCTCCATTTCCAGTGGAGCGCTCTACCAACTGAGCTAACCAGGGTTTAGACATCAGTAGAGCAAACGGGTTTTATCAGCTGCCACCAGTCTTGCACCAACAAGGGTGAAAGGCTTGCATTTTAAGGTTATGATTATAATGCAATTAAATGCAAAGGTACAAACGAGTTGGACAAGAATGAGAAAAATAATCTCTGGAGAAGGGGAACAAGAGGGACAAAGGACAAACACTAATCTCCAAACACAGCTAGGTGACTGGTGCGTGACCGAAACCTGTTTGTTCTACTGGCGCTGTTAAGAATGGAACCTTCGGCGACCTTCCGAGTTTCAACGCTGCGGAAACGAGTCACGACGTGATCAGGACAGTCGCCCGCCTGTCGGAGCCTGCCCAAAACGAGTCTCAACGCGTCCGTGACGTCAACGGGACGTGTGTGTGTGTGCGTGTGGGTTCGTGCGCTCCGGAAAGAGAGAGAGGCATGACCTAACTGCGGAGAACCATGGCTACGACGCACTTCTGACAACGACGCGGCGGTCTTTGCTGCAACGCACTTGGCGGCGGTTTGCTACTCGCACCTGCTGCCCTGGCGGAGAGTGAGGGAGAAAACGGACCCTATATAAGGCAGAGCGTGAGGCTGCTCCGTTGTTCTCTCGGATTTGACGACTGTATCGCAACCATGTAATTATACCGTTCGTTATGTTACCAATTCTCCCACCTCCACTGGACCCCTGGGTTCTTCACTTCGGGGAATGGTCGTCGTCACGAGCCAGGAGGCCTCCGGACGTGCGGCTTAAACCCCGCCTCTCCCCAACTGGTTGGCAGCGGTTGGGATCGGACCATGCGACATCGTGCTACATCTGTGGGTGAGCGTTTGGACTTTGCTTTGAGATTCGCCAGGCTTCAGATTATGGGTAATTAATTTTGAACTGCTGGGAATCCTTAGGTTTTGACTCGTGCGCTAGTTTTTGGTACAACCTCGCGACAAGTTTTAGAACAAGGCCAAAGCTAAAAAGCAGCGATCATGAATCTAATGAGGTTACTGAGAACAGATTTACTCTGTTTATGTGAAGAATTGGGTGTGGAGGTGGAGAAAAAGATGAAGAAATCTGAGATCAGTAAAGCGATTTCAGAGAGCGTGGAAGCAGAGGAAATTAAAATTGCGTGGGAACTGCTTCAGAACGCTAAGAGCGAAGCTGCAGCGAGAGAGGAGCGGGCTGCAGCGACAGAGGAACGAGCGCTAAAAAGGCTAGAGCTCGAAGTTGAACAACAGCGATTAAACTCGCAGAACAGTAGAGTTGGGGTTCCGGTACGAGCAAGTGAGACCGAGTCGTATCAAATGAAGAAGCTCCTGCAGCCGTTTAAAGTTGGGGAAGACGTGGGCCTGTTCTTAGTTAACTTTGAGAGGACATGTGAGAAGTTGAGCTTCGCCCCAGAAACGTGGCCGCAACGGCTTTTGACTTTGTTGCCCTGTGAGGCTGCAGAGGTTGTCGCGCGCCTTAGTGCTGGAGACGCGGACGACTACGACAAGGTGAAGTCCAGCCTTTTGAAGCGGTACCGCCTTTCTGCCGAGGCGTTCCGTCAAAGGTTTAGAAACGCATCCAAAAAGAGCAGCGAGGGCTACTCGGAATTCGCGTACGGGCTTAAAACCAACCTGATAGAATGGTTGAAGAGCGAGGAAGTGTACGAAAGCCGAGACAAGGTAGTCGAGTGTGTGTGCCTCGAACAGTTCTTTCGTAGCATTCCGCAGTCAGTCAAGCTCTGGGTGCAGGATAGGGTGGGAGTCGACTCTGTCGAAAGGGCCGCTGAGCTAGCCGAAGAGTACGCAACGCGTTGAAAGCTGAGCGGAGAGGAAAGCGAACCCGGCCGGAGCGATCAGCTCAAGACCTTCCGACAGGGAAACGGCTCGCGAGAAAACGGGCCCGAGAAGCCCGAAGCAGGACAAAAGGTCCCAGAAAAGAGCGCAGAACACTCGAACGAAGACGAGGCGCGGAAAAGCCAAACAGGGCAGTTCGAGGCAAGGAAGCCGTTCCTGTGCTACAACTGTCAGGAGCCGGGACACATAGCGGCCAGATGTAAGAAACCGCGGGTTGTGTTCTCGTACGTGAACGGTAGTGACAAGGACCTGAAGCTTCTTCGTCCCTATCTTCACGAGCTCCAGGTAAACGGAAAGCCGTGCAGGGTGCTTCGGGACAGTGCAGCGACGATGGACGTTGTTCATCTGTCGTATGTAACGCCATCCGATTTTACTGGAAAGGTAGTTTGGATCAAGCAGCTGCTCGAAAAGCACAGTGTCTGTCTGCCTATGGCGACAGTAAGGATAACTGGCCCGTTCGGAGAGCTAGTGACAGAGGCGACTGTCTCGCAAACAGTCCCGTTGGAGTATCCTTATTTGTTTTCTAACCGGTCAGATTTCCTGCTGCGCGAAAGGGGTCAACAACTGGGAGAAGGACTAGTTCAGTCGTGTACGAGGTCCAAATCGCGTCAGGTCGCCCCTTTGTTGACGAGTGATCCAGAGCCAGAGGCAGCTGACGGGGAGCAAGCACTCCCAGAGTTGGAGGCAGAAAACCGGGATGAGAGGGACCAGGTTGTAGAACAGCCTGACCTCGTAGCACTAGAAAGCGTACGCCGTCCCAACGCGCCGGCGAAAAAGGCGGAGGAAGAAGGGATCAGTGAAAGATCTCTCGTAGCTCCGGCGTCACGTAACTTTGGTCCTCTGCTACGAGTAGACAGAGTGTCTTTGACAGTCGAGCAGAAGAGCGACCCTAGTGTGTCAGGGTTTCGCGGTACACCTCGGGAGATTGCTAGGACCAATGTGACGGGGCATGAAAAAGGCGGAGTGTTTTATCGGCGCTATAAGGACCGCATTTTCACGTCTAGAAATCACGTGAAAATCGATCACTATGGCTTCAGCGTAAGAAAAAGGAAAGGCAAATTTAACGGCAATGCCGATGGGTTGAGCAGATTTTTCTGACATCACGAAAAACAGTAGGGATGATCTCAGAGGTCTTCGTCATCCACGGGAATGAGGATCAAAGTGGGGGCACTTCGTTAAAACCCCAAAATGACATCACAAATTGCGAAGAATTTTTTTTTTTGTATTTTGTTCATTGTGACCTCGTTGGAAAAATGAGTGTTTTTTTTTGGTGACAGGGGGTCTCGATACCCGGAATTGCACCAAATTTTGGTAATCCGTAAACCAGTCTGGCGGGTCTCTGGCGAATTCCGAGCGTTTGACTGCGGTGTAGCGTGGTGCTGTGGGGGACGTTTCCGCTAATGCCTCCGTTGTAAGAGGTTTGGGAGTTTGTTTACTGCTTGCAGCGTCTTCTCAAGGCCTACTCCAAGCCCACCTCTTCAGGCCAGCGATTGTACCAACGGTCATTCGAGGTTTCCCTGGCCCCGGAGGGGCTGTTAAGAATGGAACCTTCGGCGACCTTCTTCCGAGTTTCAACGCTGCGGAAACGAGTCACGACGTGTTCAGGACAGTCGCCCGCCTGTCGGAGCCTGCCCAAAACGAGTCTCAATGCGTCCGTGATGTCAACGGGACGTGTGTGTGTGTGCGTGTGGGTTTGTGCGCTCCGGAAAGGGAGAGAGGCATGACCTAACTGCGGAGAACTTTGGCTACATCGCACTTGAAAGGGAGAGAGGCAGGGCCTAACTGCGGAGAACCATGGCTACGACGCACTTCTGGCTACGACGCGGCGGTCTTTGCTGCAACGCACTTGGCGGCGGTTTGCTACTCGCACCTGCTGCCCTGGCGGAGAGTGAGGGAGAAAACGTACCCTATATAAGGCGGAGCGTGAGGCTGCTCCGTTGTTCTCTCGGATTTGACGACTGTATCGCAACCATATAATTAAACCGTTCGTTACGTTACCAATTCTCCCACCTCCACTGGACCCCTGGGTTCTTCACTTCGGGGAATGGTCGTCGTCACGAGCCAGGAGGCCTCCGGACGTGCGGCTTAAACCCCGCCTCGAACAGCGCCAAACCCCTGGTTGGCACAGGTGGTAGAGCGCTCCACTGGAAATGGAGAGGTCCCGGGTACCCGGACCAGGCAGATTTTTTCGGTCGCGCACCAGTCACCTAGCTCTGTTTGGAGATTTGTGTTTGTCCTTTGTCCCTCTTGTTCGCCTTCTCCAAGGATTATTTTCCTCATTCTTGTCCAGCTCGCTTCTACCTTTGCATTTAATTGAATTATAATCAAAAATAATGCCACGGAAAATCGACGATAGACCAGCAGTAGTGCGATTTCACCTGGGATTTTGCAGTTGTGACGTTGCTCGTGCGGCAAAAAGAGCAGGGTGGAGACTGCGGTGATCAACGCCGCAACCCGCCGCTGCGAAATCGCAAGGAAATTCGCACCATGTTAATCGTGCTTGAATCAGCTAAAGCCACGGCCCGGTAGCAAGGTCTCTTGAAGTTTATTTATAAAAACATCACGTTATCATCCCTGTCATCCACAAGATGTGCTAACAAAGGATCAACAAGGCAAAAAAGTTGGGCGAGTTCGTTGATCATTAGTGGCGTCAACCGCACCAAGCGCCGCTGACCCTAGTGACGCCTATATGGATCATCTAACAACATAAAACAGCAGCGAAAAAAAGAAAAGAAACAAGGAAGGCAAAGACACAGCGCTGTTTTACCTTGCTAACAAAGGCACCCGTTTGTCGAATAAGAAGATGTCAAGAAGACTCGGAACTCGAAATCAACCTCACCTCCAAAAGCTCGCTGAGCTCGCTCCTTGGGTCGCTTTTCCTTTCAGCCCGTGTTCAGCCCTTTCAGCGCTGTAAGTTTCAGCAAGGGGCAAAAGATTCGAAAAACCTGTGCGGAAAACAATACACCGCCACCGTCGTCACAAGTGCAACGTATTTCCGACATGCGAGCCACTGAAACAGGATCGTTGGGATCGACGGATGGATACGATGGATAAACGCCATGCATCCTGCATAGGGGTGTCGCGAACTTTTGTCGAACCAGATTTTTAGGTCGAACTTTCGGGGTTCGACTGTGTCGACCGGTTCGACGAACCTTCGACCTTTTCACCAGATTCGACCGGTTCGACATCAGTGGCTGGATGGATGGATGGATGGATGGATATTGGCTATTTCCTTTATAACGGGCGGTAGCTTGCGCCACCTAGCCTTAGATTATTAATTAAGAAATTTGTTTTTCCTTTTTTCTTCTATTCTTTTTTCCCTTTACCTCTCTGCAACTATCACCGGGCAGGTAGAGTACTTTCCAGGAAGACCTTTGGGGGATCGGGCAAAAAAAAAATTAAACTCCGCCCCCCGCCTCCTCCCCCGGGCGAGGGAGTCGCCAATTTTCCTCTGGTCAACCTCGGCGGTGTTCCTCCTTAAACTGCTTAAACCACACCCACTGGGGGGCAGGTGTGAGACTTTGGGCCAGAGCCACGCGGGAGGGAGTCCCAATATTCCTCTGTCCCTCCTGACCCCCAGCTGTGCTAATTGTTCGTCCTTGTTTCATTTTCCCTAGACTGTATCCACCAGTTTTCCAATCTCCTTTTTGTGATGGTAACCCTTTTTTTCTCCATTCTTCCATCCTCGTCCTGGCTTCGACTATGTGGACAGTGTGGCCAGACCTTGATACAAGCATGTCTAGGTTTGGCAAATTTTTTTTATCAAAAGGGTTATTTTATTTTATAAACAGTTGCAATTAAAAGAAGCTAATTCTAATCACTGAAGAAGTTAATAACTTAATTTTTTGTACTGTATTAACTGAAATAACCAATCAGCGCTGCCCTTTATTCATCCCTTAGCCATCACCATCCAATCCGAAGCCAACTGGCCAGCTTGTCGCGCTTGCGCACACGAGTCGAACCTCAATACAAGGTTCGTCGAATTTTCCACTAAAAGTTCGAAAAAGTCGACCTGGTCGAACTCGAACCTCGCCGGTTCGCGACACCCCTAATCCTGCATGCATCCGATTGACCCTGTTTCAGTTGCGCGCCTAGCGGCAAAAGGTCGCACTTACAACGACAGTGGCGGTTTGTTGTTTTTCAACTCTTTTGCCAGGCACTGAAATGGTTCAGCGGGTTCAGCAAGCTTTTGGAGGTGAGGTCGATTCCATGTTCTCAGACTTCTAGACTTCTCCAAATCCTTATTCAACAAACGGGTACTTTCCTTAGCAAGGTAAAACAGCGCTGTGTCTGCGCCTCCCTTGTTTCGTCTGTCACGTTTTTTTGCGCTGCTTTACCTTGTAAGATGATCCAGTGGCGTCTCTAGGGTCAGCGGCACCCGGTGCGGTGTCCCGCGTCGCTCCTCCAGCATCGCTACAGATTCGGGTAATGGCTCGCTTTCAATTCAAGATGTGAATAGCCCAACTCAAACAATCTCTGAAGCTCAGCCCGTGCTCTATGCTTTGCCCACTTCTGGGTATGACTGATGAACACTGACGGTGTATAACCAGCGTCAGATCAAGTGACCGCTTGTTCTATTGCGAGCTGAGGAGGGAAAGCATTTATTTTTCCTCGATTTTTTCCGCATCTGCCATTTAGCGGAGAAGAAAACGAATCGGTGTTTTTGCAAGTTATCAACATCAAGGATTAGTTCTCAATTTTCAATCTGAATGAGCGTTGACCGGTGTCCGGTCGAGTTTCGCCACTGCTTGGTGCCCGTTGAGGACTCCAGCGGTCGTACTGCACTGGCAGAATTCCTTATTTACGGTGGAGATGACAGACACCCATTGTGGCTGGCTCTCTAACCTCTAACCTCTCGCTGTCTAAACGTGCATCATGATTACAGTTACGGGAGCTTCGTGGAAAACGGCTTGGCTTCAGTGAGACGGCGTCTGGCGGGTGTCTTTGGAGCCTGATCCCATCGTATACAGTTCGTATGAAGCCAAATCAGTCTTCAGATCCAGGTAAGTTCGTTTCCACCTCTTTAATAAACGTAGAAAAGTTTCAGTGGCCTGACTACGGCCGGTCGTTGTCTAGAGCAGCTCTTGTACAGCTGTCCTGGGACTCCTAGGGGTTCATGATCATTCTGAGATCCTCCGCCAGGGAGGCGTCCTCAGTAGAGTCCAAATAGAGTTCTTGTATTGGGAGTTTTCACTGACGTAATTTTGTCCCCCATTTTGTTGTTTTGAGCTATTTAGCGTGTGCAGAAGGCAAGCATTCCAAGGACTTTCATGACCCCTTAAATGCGTAGAGCACAGCAGATTACAAGTCTTACCACGCTGACATTTCCTCAACAGGTTGCGATGTAATCCTTCATATTAGTAAATTTGTTTGAAAAAATAAACTAACAACAAAATGGCGGATTGACGTCATATAAAAACAACCTATAGGCTCCCTACAAGAGTCACAGTTGCGCGTCTGTTTTCCACGTGCTGCCTTGCCGCTATTCGCCGAGATCGATCACGTGAGGAGCAAGAAATCCGGCGCCGTGCAGGTAAGTCGCTTTGCCGACGTTGCACGCACGCGCCCTTGCGTATGTTCTCCTGCTTTTGCCTCTTTCTCCTCCTTTCCCGTTTTCCATTCGTGGCGGCGTGTGCGGCGCCGCTATTCGCCGTATTCAGTCACATGACCGGGCGCAATCAACTAAGTACGGCTCCTACACGCGCAAGAAGTGGCTTTCCATCATAACTCAATATTTCAAGATGGCTGTACGCGCAACTCTGGCTCCCGTAGGGAGCCTAAACAGGAAGTCCAGATCCCAGAAAAAGCTGTGCCCGGTGATAAGGGTTGGGCGCTTAACGAAGACGAAAGCAGCAAACTAGGAATTTTAAGGGAGGTTCATGGCAGTGGTGGGTGGATGTTGGGCAAGTAAAGCGTTAAAAGGATTGTTCGTTCTAATTTTGTATTTGCAAAAACAATTGAATATCATTGTTATTGCCTCGAGATGCATCGTTCGTGCAATATCTGAATTTTATATGACCCTCTTAATGAATAATTGAATTTATACTGTTCCAATCGCATCCTAGCGTAAACGCTGCTTTTGTTGACAACATTGAAGCTCTGACGTCACGGAACGCAAAGCGAGCATTCCCATCACGTCGTTTGCCTGCGAGTGAACGCCGCATCGTATTTCGTTTTTGTTGTTGCGCTCCACTTGTTTCGTGGATGGGTGAGATTTTTGTTGCGTGGTTGGGTGCTACAACCACCGGGCAGCACATGCGAGCCAAGACGTAACGTTCCACACTTTTCCGCGAGACGTGGAGTGACAAGCAAAATGGATCGTCGCCGTGAGTAGGGACTAAGTTCCCATCAAGATCGAGATCCCGCTTATGCAGCAATCATTTCACGCAAGAGAGCTTCGAGCTGAGCTCTGAGCGGACAGAAGGCTCGTAAGCTCAGGCGTGATGCTGTGCCAACGATATTCAACTACGCCCACCCGCTCCTCGCCCAAATCGGATCAGTCGGTTTAATTATGCAGCGAAACCGAAACCAACAGCTAGGCCATCTGGAAACTAGGGACGTTACTGGAAACCACGCTAAAAGTTGTATTTAGCACGCGTGCAGACAGATTCTGTTTGACCCGCGCGTGAAAATGGAGTGTGGCTACGATTCACCAAGCTCGTCCAAGTCAAGTGACGACATGCATTTATTTGAACGATTTACTGTTTGCCTTCGACCCACGGACATCGCCTCCGAGGGAACGATTTGCAGCCTCATCACCGATCCAGTGGATTCGCCGATATGTGTACCCACATATGTCGCTTTGTGTACCTAAATGCCTCTTCAAAAGGCCCCCCCCCCCCCCCCTCCCCCAAAGAAAAAAAAATAGCATTTTATGCTTTGCAAGGGCTCCTATGCCGGGGCAGGTCAAGAACGAAGTGGAAGCTCCTCCCACCCCTTTCCACTTCAGCGGAGCGAACGGTGGAGATGAGGTCGTCTCCTTTCCAGCGTTCGCTCCGCTGAAGTGGTAAGAGGGTCGGAGGAGCTTTCAGTTCGTTCTTGACCTGTCACCGGCTATAGTTCGATCGCTGGCCGTCACAGTTGTGCTTGCGCGAAACGGCATACGTTTGCTCGAAGCTTATGGCTGTTTTCGAGTAATATCCTGCTAAAAGGCGTGACTTTTTTTGCACACGCTTGGGAACTGCGTTAAAACAACCGTATTTCAGTAGGGTGCAGCCTAGGAGACTATAATTCTAAACAAAATACGAGACATCCATCGACCAATGCTTGTTATCCCGACCACCCGACAAACCTTTGGGTTTTGTGACATCACGCAACAGCTACGGATGTCAGCCATTGACACTGGCGAAATTCGGGGTGCAGTTTTGTACATACGCTCTTGAAAGTTTTAATTAATAAGGGGAGATCTTATATCAAAATAAAAATGACGTTTGTCTATATGAAGGCACGCTCGACGTAACGAGCGCAAAAACTTAAGTACTTCCGGTTTTGACCGGACAATCCCTTTAAGTTCCTATATGTGGTATTCCGGCACCTTGACAGGGGCCGAAAATCCATTCCGGTTCGGGTTTTTATTGCATGGTTTTAAGAGGCAACATCTTGGCAAAGTTTTGTGTTTTGTAATTCACTCGCTGTTTTGTGGTGTTCTGTGTGCCCGGTGGCTATGAAGATGCCATAGTGTTGTGCGGTTGACTGCACGGCTTTGATTCGAGAGATCTCCGTGACATAAAAGACGCCGCAGCCCTATGGCCAGTTGAGCATAGCCCGGGTCTCTATGCGGAGTGCAAGTTTGTCTGCTTCTTCCACAGTGGTTGTGATGATGTCAGAACACCAAGCTCTTATTGGCAATTCGAGAAAAAAATAGTCGGTAGACCTCGAGGCATCTAACATTAGAACCACCATTAGAACTCGGCGTTGTTCAGACTTCTCCGCAACCCCTGCGCAGAAAGCAGACGACTTGCTCTCTGCTCGATTTCACATAAGTGCTTGGAATCATCGCTTTATTTTTATATCAAAGTTGCACACACCGGACTCTTCCAGTGAGTGAAGACACTTGCATATAAAAATTGACTGAAAGAATAATTTATCTTTGCCACTTTCAAATGTTCAGTCAATGAAAAATATAAATAAATTTACATTTTAGTTTGGGGCATATGCTGCCATAGGTTCCATACATGAAGAGATGTTGACTCCGTTTTTAGGCATTTAATAATACAAGAATAATATTTTATTTTTGTTAAAGCAAGATGTTTTCACTTACATTAAATTTTGGGCGCTTGCACGTTGATGGTCTTGAGGAAACACCAGCTAAGAAATCCACACCCAGAAAACAAAGAGTAAACCTTGGGAATGTGCCAGGAGAGAACTGAGGAATTGGGATCTTTCGATGTAAAACTGAACCTGGGAATTAGCAAGCCTGCACTTTGCCCGAGATAATCTGTGAGTTTCAAAAGCTCTCGGAAGCCTTGTCCCATTATGCGAAAAGGCATCGGCAGTTGTGCCTAAAAGATGTTCATAAAAAAATGTCATCAAGCACGCGCCGCTCAAGGTCAAAGCGGGCGCGCCTCAGGAATAAAACACAATGAAAAGCACAGCAATGCCGATGCTTCGTCACTGAAGCCGTCGTGAAGTGTGAGGGGTTCGCCATGCGTGCACAGTGGGGGAGCGTGATTCACCGCCGAAGCGCCGTGTGAAAAAGGGAGCCATGGCACGCTGCTTGTATGAATGGGCGGCATGTAGGAATGCTTTTGCATTCCTATACATTAGCCATTTTAAGTATCTCTGCCTAATGTTTCTTCTTTTAGGGTGTGCAAATACAGTAAAACTTCACTTGAGCAAACTTGAACGAACCTCAAGAAAAAGTTCATTCAAGTGAATCTGCAAAGTTATCTACAAAAGTAAAAATCAGGTGTCTGGATAATATTTCAACAGATTTATTTGCAATTCCACAAAGTTGTAGTGCTTAGAACTTTGTATGGCATGTAGTTATCGCATGCTGCACTTGAGCATTCTCAGTTGCACTTAGTACTATGTTTAGCACTTTGCACAAAACATAGTTATCTTCTGCTGAACTTGAGTGCTCAATATGGCAGTGGTTGTAAACTGAGTGATTCTGTGCAGGCTTGCATGCACATTGTCTGGCACAGTGGTCTGCTGGATCACAAAGGCCTTCAGTTTTTCCATTTTCTTTTGCAGAGATTTTTGGTGCGTCCTCTTCTGTGACTGGATCTTCTTCATCGTCCTGCTGATGTTGTACGTACGCTTGCCACAATTTCTCCATTTGTCAATACGGCACATGTCTCAACTCGAGAGTCAGATGCAGCATAGTCCTTTGGAGACACATGCATTTTTTGAACGAACCCAATTATCTGCCGCGGTTATCCTTGCTGCTGCTCTACGGAGCCTCGAGCGGAGGCGGCTTCCATATCATGAATTTACACTTAGTGGTGAACATACACCTGGTTAGGGAAGATTAAAATTACAATAAAACTGGAACTATAAACAATCCACAAAACTAGGGGCAGAGGCTGAAGTCGAAACGATTGTGATCCAGGTCGACTCACAATGTTTAAAACTTGGCCAACGAGATGCTCCCACCGAAATAACGGCGCAATTTACGCGTCCATTTGCCAGTTTGTGAGAATGGCGAGCTCGAGCCCGTAATATGAGCAAATGCGTGAATAGTATATGCCTTGACAAACTGCGAGAACACCAAACCGTGCTTTTCTCCCAGAAAAGAAAGATAAATAAAGTAAACAGTGCGGAGAGCTCTAGCCCCGCCGGAATGTAGCCCCACCGGCAGAAGCAAAATTTGTTTTTTAACGTGCCATCTTCAAATTAAAAAGTTATTAGCAATTTTCGGAGGTTTTCTATTGGAAACTGCAACCCGTTTGCGGTAGCGTCTCTTATTCATTCGTGAGCTCCTTTACCGCCCCTTTCTCGTTGAACATTTTCGGTAATTGTTTATCAATATTGAATTCAAAGACGCTAGGTTCTGAAACCTTGGCGTCGTACTCCATCAGCTAGGGCTACGTTTTGGCAGCGTTAGGGCTCCCCACAATGCCTGTTTTGTTTTTGCCGTGCAGCAAGCGCGCTTCGGATTTCTCGCAGAAACACCTGTACTTTGGGGAATGAGTTTTGAATTTTCTACGAAACGGAAGATACATGCGTGAGCCCGTCAATCTTTGGTCAGCATGTTTTCGCCGCTCGAGCCTTCGTACCAAGAAATCATTGTATAATTTTGCAGCTCAAAAGTAGCAGAAGTCTTTCTCCTACTCTCTCCACACATGAGCGAAGCGAACGCTGGAAACAAGGAAGCGGAGATGAGGAAACCACCAATTTTGCACGAGCAGAGGTGTTTTCCCCTCTCCACTATACCGCTATTTTTGAGTTGCAAAATGCTATAGTTAGCGATAGCCTTCAAATATAATTTGAATTTACCTTGTGCTGACTTCTGTGCAAAGCTAACATGGTTTCATACACTTCATGCCCTAGGGCTAAACCATGGTGCAACGGTGCTGCGTTCCTTTTTGCAAGAGGAAATCCAAAAGGGGCAGTATAGCATTTCATGAGTTTCCTGCTGACTTGAAACTCTGTCAAAAGTGGATTAAGGCGATCCACCATGAAGGCTTTACACTTCACATCGATTCGCAGAGAGTCTGTTCTGATCACTTCAAGCAGACAGACTACATTGAAGGCAAGAAAAGAAGATTTCTAATAAAAGGATCAGTCCCTAGTATTTTTCCCAAATGTTCCGGGAACTTGCCACCAAACCAGGCTTCGACCTCTGTTCATCGAACGATTCAAGAGAAAAGTGGTAAGCGGAATGCTTGAGCCATCTAGTTTATCTAACCAAACTAATTTTTTATTCCTTTACACGGCAACTTGTCTCAATCTCTAGACTCTTCAAGTTCACTTCAACGTTGTCCACTACCGACCATCAACACAGGAGAGAACCAATGTGTAAACCAGCATAGCGCATCTCGTCAGCCTTTGTGTAAGCTCTCCAGGATGCTTCAGGACACTGTTGAGTGTAGCAGACATGTCTGTTAATGCTCAAGCTTTCATGCATCACATTGTTATAGGGTCATCTCTCTTGGGTGATTGTGGCCTGCCTGCCAAAGCTTGGGGTTGTCAAGCCTCCACCAAACAGACATTGCTGTCTTTGCCTGCTCAGCCATTAGGTAGGATGCCCACAATGCTTCGCTGCTCTGTTCGGTGCTACTGGCATAGCTGTGTCTGCAAGTACAGGGTTCACATTTTTGGTAATGCTCAAGCTTTCATGTTTCGGATTTCTTGATAGGGTCATCTACCTTGGGCGAGCAAGGCCTGCCTACCGAAGCTGATTCTCCAGATCAGACACTGTCATCTTCGGTTGATCAGTTTTTAGGTAGGCTGCCCACGATGCTTCACTGCACTGTTCGGTGCTACTCAGATGGCTGCGTCTAAGATACCAAGTTACACTCTTTTGGTATTGCTCAAGCTTTCATGTTTTACATTGCTCTTTAGGGTCGTCCCCCTTGGAGGAGCATGGCCTGCCTGCCAAAGCATGGGACTCTCAAGCTTCCACCAAACAGACGGTGCCATCTTCGACTCCTCAGCCTTTGGGTAGGCCGCCCAGCTTGCTTTGATGCTCTGTTCAGTGCTACTGACATGGCAGTGTCTGCGATCACAAAGTTCTCAATTCTGGTAATGCTCAAGCTTTCATGTTTTGCATTGCCTGATAGGGTCGTCTCCCTTGGGTGAGCATGGCCTGCCTGCAAAAGCATGGGATTCTCAAGCCTCCAACAAACGGACAGTGCCGTCCTCGACTGCTCAGCCTTTGGGTAAGCTGCCCACCATGCTTCGCTGCTCTGTTCAGTGCTACTGACATGGCTGTGTCTGATTACAGGGTTCACATTTCCAATGATGGAAGTGCTGCGCCATTTGCGCCAAATTGCACCATGATGGGAACTCTGCTACATCTTGCACCAAAATGCCATTTTTGCTAAGAACTGCGCCACACTTGCGCCAAGATTCGCTTAAAGCAAAAAAAAAGAAAAGATTATTATTGATCGACTCAACTATTTAGAGAGGTAGAAGGAAAGAAACATTTTACAAATATTAATTTCGCAGCATCTACGTGTATAGTTTGTTTCATCTCAGGTCAGAGTACAGCCGAAGGCTCGAACACATGCTACCACAAGCACACGGGCTAAAAGTACAAGTCGCGGTACATTCGCTGCATCTGATTGGTTTAACCAATGAAAGAATGCGTACAAGGAGATGAAGAATGTCATGATGTCGCACTTTGATGCTGCGAATCAACCGGCCAGAGCCGTTCATGCTGGGCATCAACCGCTCTGGCCGGTTGATTTGATCGTCGACATTGACTAAATTTCCAGACAATGTCGTCGACGTCAGGAACTAAGAGTCCCCGAGAAAACTTTTTAAAATTGTAGGATTGCCGATTGCGGCCACTGTGATAAGACAGAACCAGGGTCTTGTACTCCTGATAAGATCGCTTGATTATCCTGTCTGCCACATGCTTTCGTTCCGTGGCTGCAGAGTACAGTGGCACTTGCGCCGCTCGCCTCAACCTTCACTGCGTCTCACTAGAGTGCGCGCGCCGAGCTTCACCACTTTGCACCGGGGTTCTAGGAGCAGCGGCTGACCTGGGAGAGCTCCTGGCTTAGCGCTATAGGCACGCAAATTATGCTCAGAATTATTACGGGTCGAGCTTTTTGGTCCTAATTTTAAATTAATCTCTAATGATAAAAAAAAAGAGAGAAGAAAACACGAGTCTATATTTATATTTGAATAAATACGACAGTCACGGTGGTTTCTGTGCAGCTGTCGATCGAAAGTGCAGCAAACTTTGACGTAACTCTGGTTCCTATGCCGCTAAAAAGCAGTATCGCCTTTAAAGTACACATGTAGCCTTTTATACTATTTTTGGGTGATTGTTTTTGCAGTTTATAATATTAGAGTCTTGAGTTGGGTAGGTTCATTAAAATTACGAGACTCGTTTTTATTGGTAGACGTGTTAGCGAGCGAATATGCTGGTTCTTGCTGGCATTAAAAGAAATTTATATTTACAGGCTAGACAAACTGTCAAGTGTGAAATGAAGAGGGGAGAGAGGATTTACCCCATGCACTATGATTCACTTTTCAACCATTTTCTAGTACCCATTGTAAATGAAACCTTCTCTGACCGGAGCCTTATTTAACAATAGTGTGTTCCTTTTATGCTTTATTTATGCTTATCACAAACGGTGATAAGTAATATTCTCAAGTATCAAAGAGGAACCCTTGATCACTATCATTAATGAACTCATTTAGAGATGCTCACTTTTGTAGCGTTAGCTACACTGGCCGAGGTTGAGCAGTTTCGCGTGACCCTCATAATGAGTCGTGCTCATTATGCGGAGCGCGCGGCGGCGGAGCTCCGCATAATGAGCACGCATAATGAGCACGGCTCACTATGAGAGCCACGCGAAGCCGCCGCCGCCGCCGCCTCGCCCGCCTTGCTGGTCTGCGCATTTTAGAGGAGTGACGTCATAGCCGCGGCAGACGCACTGGCGCCGCCGCGTGCCCAGCTGTGTGCCTCCGTTGCGCAGTAGCCAAGTCTGACGCTGCACCAGAGCCGCTTGATAGCGCCTCTCATTTTGTGCGCATAGGCTCACGCTACGTATATCCTGGCATAGCCGAGCTAAGCCACCGCAATTTTTTTCATTCTCAAGTGATGTGCTAACAGATGTTGGCATCTGCTCCAAAAGCGTCAGTGGCTGCTCCTAACCAATATTTTGCCTGCTACAGAACCTACTACAAAGGGTGAAACGCTGCTTCCATCATTGCATTTCTGGTAATGCTCATGCTTTCATGTTTCACATTACTCTTTAGGATTGTCCCCCTTGGGCGAGCGTGGCCTGCCTGCCAAAGCCTGCTCTTCTCAAGCTGCCACCGAACGGACACTGCCTTCTTCGGCTGCAGAACCTTTAGGTAAGATGCTCGCTATGGCTTGTGTTGTTTACACAGAGCTGTGCAGCATACGAGTCACGCATAGTAATGTTACAAACAACAGTACTAATAGAAGTCACATATCGTAAACATACAATAATTGAAAATGCCTCATCACATTTTTTCCAGAAATTTGTTGCAATGCTAATGCAATCTTGCCCAACCTTCTAACAGGTTCATCATCCATAAGAGGTCGAGCTCACTTTACACTACAAGCACAAGAAAAAATGAGACGTTTATGAGTTTCTGTAACGCCGAATTAGGGTGCAGCTCTTGAGTAGGAGGAAGGGAGGGTACGGAGGGGAGGATATGCCCCCCTTCCTTCCCCGCTAAATTTAGCGGGAAATTGTTTCCTCTAAATTTAGCAGGAAAGTTTTACCCTTGTGACGTCACACGTGTTGCCCCACGTGACGTCATGAGGGTACATTTAGCGAAAATAATTTTTCGCCCTATTTAGCAGAAAAATTTTCTCGTTCAGTTTAGCGGGAATATTGGCAATGTTAGATGCGTGGGACGTCACGTGTTTCCTATAATGACATCGCGAGGGTAACGTAGTGACCCTCGTGACGTCACGATGTCACGTGTGACGTTATTATGGGAAACGTTCCCTAATGCAACGTGCAGTTACGACGACGCTCAAGCCGGAAACGGGAGCCTAAGAGCTGCGCTCTAAAATATGCCGTGCTGCTCTGAAAAAATAAAAGGACAAATGCACTGAGAAAGTGAAGACCCTGACAAGAAATCTGAAAAATCTAAGTCTAAAAATGACAGAGCTCGAATCCAAGCTCCAAGAATTGAAGCAGGCGGGTCTCTAAGATTTCCTAGACATCAAGGAAGCTGCAGCTGAGAATGATAGATTGGCAGTCATTAAACTGGACCAGGTTGCAAACTTTGCTAAGCAGAGGCCATCCTGGAAGGAAGCAACGATGTGGCAATGTATTGTGGCCCGAAACATGTCGCCAGGCGCCTATGAATACTTGCGCTCTTCCAGAACCTTGAAGCTACCATGTAGAAGTTTTCTTGGGACTAATAGCCGGTTGCAACGAAGCAGAAGTCCTCTCTCAGCATGGACCTCGTCCCGATAGGGCCAGTAGGATCGCAAACTCTCACAAACTTGCATCTTGTCGTTTGGCCACTCAGTCTCTGCATACTGTAGCAGTATCTTCATGTCTTCATCTTCCGCAATTGCCCCACGGAACTCTTCCAGCTTTTTGTCTGTGACTGGGAGGACTTCCAGTGTGTTCACCTCGTAGTCTTCGTGGTACATTCCACTTGATGGATATCGCGATAGGGTGTCCGCTACGTAGAGTTCCTTGCCAGGTTTGTACTTCACCTGGATGTCATACTTCTGCAAGGTTAGCTGCATCCTTTGCAGTCGAAGCGGGCACTGGTTCAGTGGCTTCTGGAAGATTGCTTCTAGTGGCTTGTGGTCACTTTCAACTTGGATGGTTCGTCCGAAGATGTAATCGTGGAAACATGCATCCGTGGACGATGGCAAGTAGTTCCTTTTCAATTTGCGCATAACACACTTTTGTCTCTGTTGGAGACCGTGACGAGTAGGCCACAGGTTGACCTCCTTGTAGTAGGACCGCTCCTAGTCCATGAGAGCTGGCATCAACTGAAAGGGTGAGAGGCTCCCACTTGTCATAAAATCGCAACACTGGGGTTTTTATCAGAGCTTCCTGAAGTGCCTGGAAACTGCTCTCATGGTGCTCGTCCCAGCTCCACGACATGTCCTTCTTCAGGAGTTCTCACAGTGGAGCACTGAGTTCCGCCGTATGCAGAATGAACCTGTTCACATAGGTGATGAATCCAAGAAAACTTTTTAAGTCATTGGTCTTTTGTGGCCTTGTGATGCTGACGATGTCACTCACTCACTCTGGGTCCACCTGTAGGCCCTTGTCTGAGATGTGGCCCAGGTATCTTATTTCGGTCTGCAGGAACTTGCATTTTGCATTGTTCAACGTCAGGTTGACGTCCCTGCAACGTTGTAGAACTGCCTGCGGTCTCTCATCATGCTGTTGTACAGTTTCTCCCCATACCAAAATGTTGTCTATCATTACCTCAACGCCATCAAGTCCCTCGAGGACATGGAGCATCGCCTTCTGGAAAACCTCGGGTGCAGCTGAGATGCCGAAGGGCATCTTGAGGAAACGGTAGCGTCCAAATGGTGTTGCAAAAGTGCACAGGTAGGAGCTCTTCGTATCCAGCTGAATTTGCCAAGACCCTGTTGAGGCATCCAGAGCTGAGAAATACCTCGCCTTATGCACGCGCGTTGCGATGTCTTCTAAGGTTGGCATGCAGAAATGCTCCCGTAGTAGGACCTTGTTCAGTGTCTGGGGATCCATGCAAACACGCACCTTGCCGTTGCTTTTTCTTACCACTACGATCGGATGAACCCATTCAGTAGGTTCCGACACTGGTGTGATGATTTTCTCTTCGAGCATTCGATCCACCTCTTTTTTAGGTCATCCCGAACCGCTGCAGGCACATTTCTTGGCTGGTGAACTACACCTTCCGCGTCTGGCTTTAGCTTCATACTGTATTTCACTCATACCACGGTGCGTACCATGGAACGTCACAATAAACCATAAATATTACAGTTATAATATATGAAAAGAAAGCATCATACAGTAAACCCCCGTTAACTCAAACACAGATATCTCGAAGATCAGTTAAGTCGGAAATTTTGTGCATTGTGAAATGAATCCCCATAGGCACCATGTATTCTGACATCGCTTATCTCGAAAATGTTCCCGGACGGGCATCATATATCTCAAAACTTTGCCTGCGAAAATTAAAAAAAATGATTCTCGAAAGGACATTGAGGCCAAAAAAAAAGCTTATCTCCATCACGGATGGAGCGGCCGTGACCTATAATTAACGCTAACAAAGAGAGAGAGGGTCGTCGAAGAAAAATAGACAGAAGGACGCATTCCAGGTGAGTGCAAAGAACGCGACGTGCCGAGCGACAATTCAAGGACGCTTGTTTTCTTGCTTTTTGCTTCTCCCCCCCATCTCCCGCGACTTTTCTTTATCTTTCTCTCTATCTTTTTCTCTACGCTTGTGCTGGCTTGTGGCGTTCTAAAGGCTTTCCCGATCCCTTGGTCGCCGTAGTCGCCACGCCGTTGTCGAGCGCCTTCATTCAACCCCGCCCCGTCACCTAAAAATAACGCTAACAAAGAGAGAAAGTCGTCCGAGAAAAATTAAAAGAAAAAGAGCGCGGGGGACACGTTCTGGTTGCATAGAATGCGAAGTGCTGAGCGAAGAGAATGGTTCAAGGACGCTTAATTTCTTGCTTTCTCCCCATCTCCCGCAACTTTTCTTTCTCTTTATCTTTTTCTCTAAGTTTGTGCTGGCTTGCGGCCTTTTATCGGCTCTCCCGATCCCGTGGTCGCCACGCCGTTGTCACGTCGCCTTCAATCAACTTGACCACAGCTGCCTCCCGTTTGACAGCGGCACTAGATTTTTTAAATCCGTGGTCGGTACTTCGGAAATTTCGGTACTTTGCTTATCTCGAAATTTTGCTTACCTCGAAATGTTTTCCGGTTTTTATGACTTCGCGCTAACGGGGGTTTACTGTATGTACAACCTTCAGCAGAATGAATGCGAATGGCCTCCACGTTTTTGAAGGGACCTACAATTTTTGTGACAGGTTCTCCAGGCAAGGGCTAGAACCGAAAGTTTCGATCCCAAGTTAAGTAATACTTGAAAAGTTGAGAGTGGATATAGCTCTAGGAAGCTGCAAAACGAGCAAGAAACCAAGCAGGTGCTCACCTTCATAAGCGTAGAAATTGGCCTAGTTGGTAGTTAATAATCTTGATTTAAAAAACGCATAAAAGACGAGAACAAAATAGAGAACATGTTTGATCGACAAGTGTTTTTCAGTCGTACGTGTTTTCCATTTTGTCCTTGTCGGTTGCACGCTTTTTAAATCAAGATGTTCACCGCCACATTGCTCACAGGTGTGCCTGACAATACCGAATGTCTTTTTGGCATTCCAGCACCGAAGTGATATCACATATCCCCCTTTCTAGAAATGAGGGAACACATTGGACTGTATTCAGGTGTATCAGCCCCCAGGTGTTCCGCAAGCTCACATTACAGGATCTAACAATCACTGAAAAGCTTTGCACGACTGATGAGACAGTTCCGAAAGAATGCTGCCTTTCCTAGCCCCTTTGCTATGGGGGCATGATATAGGGATTTCTGTACTTGTAGTTATGTTTTACTATCATCCAGAGTAGATGAAAGCTGCTTCTGAAGCAAAACAAGATATCTGTGGCCTCAGCAGTACATACTGCCAGTCAATCTCTACACAGTAGGGTGACCTGGGCTTATTTGCTTGACCACACACGTCTTGGCATTGAAGCTCTACCAACCAGATGTCTGTACCCTTGCCTCATAAGGACGGGTCCCAGATGTCGTCCCAATCACCTTGCTTCTGTTTTCACCAACTTTCTTTCAAATAACTTCAGCTACCGTATAAACTCATGTAAGGGCCGCACTGTTTCTTCCCGATTTGAGGGCAAATTTTCGAGGTGCGGCCCATACACGGATTAAAAGAAAATATCTGTATCCACATTCCTAAATGAACGTATATGAGCACGCTCGGCTGCACTGGTCGGAAAAGCCTTCATTCCGGAATCCGGACTCAATTGTCAGTCGGATTTAATTAGTTTACATACTGTGCAATATGCTTTTTTTTCTTTTTTGCCGTACTGGATAGCATGCGCGGCAACTTTCCGCTTGAATCGCGTATGACTGTTGAAGTGGTACTTGCCCATAGCTCTCAGATTGCGTGAAAGGGCAGACAAATCACGACGCTTTGACACGATTTGAAGAACAAAAGGAAACCTCCCCAGAGCGTACAGTGGCGTTCGGAAACTTGAGCGCACGCGCGAGCCAAGCCCGCTGAATCCCCATTCCTCGCGCTTGCCACGGAACCTGACATATTCTTTATGTTTTCTCAATGCCTTGCCGTAACATAAATGCATCCCGACAGTGCGGCTAACCACGATCAAGGTCGACAGCCATTATGCCATACGGTGATACGGATGAGTGGAGAGCAAATATCAAAGATGCAGACACGTGCTGCTACGTGCTCGGGCAATGACTAGCGCCACCTAGCGATATATATTTATAGAAACATGGCATTACAGTCGGCGCGCCTCAAAAACAAGGGGGTGCGGCACATACGCGAATAATTTCTGTAATTTGTTTTTTGCAATACTTTGTCCTAAATACGGGGGGTGCGGCCCTTACACGGGTGCGGCCTTTACACGCGATTATACGGTACTTCTGGTCAGAAGTAAGGAAACCGAGACTTTCGGCGGCCACTGGGAGCCACAGTACGAAACCCTCTTTGTACTGTGGCTCTCGTGACAGTCTTTTCCAAATGAAGTGGCTATTTTGGTTGGGCCTTTCTTGTGTGTCAATATATCTGGTGTTCTCTTGTAGGCGATGGAGCCACATTGTTGGGGGAGACCAGCTGCCCACTGAAAGTCACCGAGAACATCTGGTTCGGATGCTGTTCCTGCACCTATGTCACCAGTGATCAGCGTGTAATTGTGAGCCACCTGGCTGCCCATGGTGATGAACAAGCCAAGTGCCAGCATCCTCCCATGTCTGGCTCTAATTCCCAAGTGCTTGGCAACACTCAAAAGCACAAGAGTGAAAAACCATTTAAGTGCAAGCATTGCCCCCTTTCGTTTGCTTATAATTCCCTCCTGACCTGTCATAATCGAACACACACCGGTGAAAAGCCATTTAAGTGCAAGCAGTGCCCCCAAGCCTTTGCTCAAAATTCCTATCTGACAAATCATAATCGAATGCACACTGGTGAAAAGCCATTTAAGTGCAAGCAGTGCCCCCAAGCCTTTGCTCAAAATTCCTATCTGAGAAATCATAATCGAATGCACACTGGTGAAAAGCCATTTAGGTGCAAGCTGTGTCCCAAAGCCTTTTCTTATAATAGAAGTCTGATTCATCATTATCAAACACAGTGTTTAAAAACCTTAGGAGTGCAAACAATGCCCCAAGAGCTTTTCTCATAATAGGAGTTTATCTGCCAGAACCAGATGCACACATGTGGAATGCCTTGCAGTTGCCCGCTAGCTGAGCCTGCCCCATGTGTAATTATTTAACTCGTGCGGAGCTTTATGCCATTTCAATTAAAGTATACATGAAGCCGAGTGCAATGTAGGTCCCGAAAAACCTTAAGGGCATTTGTGTAACGCCTGCAGCAAATAGGCCTCTTGAATGCCATCAATACCTGAGAAACTTGAATCAGAATTCCAGCGTGGTTGGCCATATAGACTGTGCACACAGAGCCAGACTATTTGGCCTTGCTGTTGAGCCTCTCGTCCAAACGCCACCGTTTGTCACGACGCTAATCTATTGGGGAGTAGTAAATGAATGTTCTCCAGCTGTGATCTTGAGCCTGGGTCAATGAATAAGAGACATTGTTTAACGGGACCATGAAATGACCTTTTCACTTGTGCCAAATAACTTTTATATTAAACCTTCAATGTTCACTAAACGCCGAACAGGCATCTGTTTTCTTTTCGGTTTATTAACTTCTACACGAAAAATTATTGAAATTTCGAGTTTTTCTTTTTCTCCAACTCGCCGCAAAACAAGCCGCGCCATAATTTTGACGGTCGTGACGTACTGTGGCACTGGGCAGCAGGAAAATGGGAGCGTTAACGGCGAGCTGGCGGTGTGCCGGTGGGTTTTACCACACAGTTTTACTGCGCTAATGGCGCCGATGTCACCGACATATCTTCTTAATAGGCGCCTCTCATCACCGTGATAGCCATGGACGTATCGCAGCTGAGCGAAATTCAGTTAGATATGTTGCGCTACAGCGACAGCTTGGGACTGGTCCCATACCAGGGCTGGGCAGAGGGACTCCAAAAAGTATTGGGGAATACAAATACTGAAATACATGCATTTTAAAGGGATACTACAACGAAATTTCGGCGCTCATTTTTTGGTCTATATCTGTTCAAAAGAGCAGTATCACATGGAACATACCAATATCTTGTTAAAAAAGTCTCGAAAAGGAATTTTAAAACGAATTAAACGATTAGCAAAGAGCACCTGGTGGATGTCGCTAACGCCTCGTTTGTAATGCTCGTCTAGGAACCTTGACAGCTAGTGACGGAGGTTGTCTCGCCTCCGGCCACGACGAGAGAAGGGGGGAAGGAGGAACTCCCCTCTTCCCGAGAATCCCTTTTGTGTGTCGCAGAAGTCGCTATTGTCCCCCTACAAGATTATAGAAGATTAACCCGTCACTCCAAATTCATACAAAAGCAGCCGCTTCGGTGGCTGGAACGACTAGGCCGTCTTCTCGGCGTCAGCCTCGCCGTAGCTTTGCTCGTCTCGAGACGACCTACGTCACGATTGCGTTGGATGTCACGTGCTCTAAGCTGGGCCTTCTCCGAGCGCTTGCCAGAGTGGGCCGTTTATAACGAAAAATACAGCCACCAGGATCAAAATACAAACGTGCAATTGTCATTTACGGATATTGTGGATCATATTCAACCTATTTTTTAACACGACGGGAATATTTCAAATTTCGTTGAAATATCCCTTTAAGGCCCAAAATACAGATACTGAGATACATTTTCCTTTTATGCAACGGGATATCCCTGAGATACTTCTTCAGAAACGGTGAAAAAGTATTCTGGAATACAGATACAGACACTTACAGAAATACATTTGTTCCCGAATGGTGCTATGTTGTCAGGGTGTAGTTCGTAGCAAATGCAAATGGTAATGTATGCTTGTGCCCCTCTTTTTGCGTCATTTTATACACTTCTCCTTGCCTCTAACTCTTTATTTATCATTATTGCCGCTAAAAGAAGAAAAAAAAAAAAGAAGTCACCTTCGGTGAACCACATAGTTACTGAGCGGTAAAGACTGCGTGCTTTGCTTGACAAAAGACGTCTGCACGAAATGAACCCTGTTTTGCCGTGAGGGCGCATCTCAAACTGTCGTCTTATACTGTCAAGTCCGGTTATAACGAAGTCAACTGAAATCGGAAATCACTTCGATATATCCGCTATTTCGTTATAACCGACTTCGGCTAACGAAGTGCAAAAAGGAATGGGAAATCGATAAACCCGTATTTTTTGTATAACCGACTTCGTTATAACCGGTCTCAACAGTATGCTTTGGAGTCACCCATAATGTGTGGAGATTAGACACCAGAGCTATACCTTTTCTACACTCAACTCCTTTGTAGCGTTTGCTCTACTAAACTGGAGAAAGCGGAAGGCTTTATGAGAGGAGCTTATTCTGTAATTCTTGCAAGTAACCTTCTTTAAACCAACTTTTTTTTAGTGTTGGTGACTGTGATGGATCATGTTACAGGGCGGGTTCTTATTAGAACTTCTGAAGCACCTTGAACCTTTTAAATTTATCATCAAAAACGGCAACAAATGTAACGAGATGCCTAAGTCTGGCAAAGTATCGCGATATATTGTAAATGTATCTCGATACAAAGATACAGATACTCTATAGATCCTTATGATACCATCGCGATACATTTGTATCGCGATACTTCTTCCCAGGCCTGTCCCATACGCCAGTACAAAACGCTGCTGGTCGTCAGCACGACAGCCACTTCTCCTCCGCCCTCAACCGTTTCCGCGGTATTTCTAAAGAGAAGGAAATGCGCTGTCACTCACTGGCGTTACAGAAAATGCACAGAGTTTTCTATGGGCTCAAGCTTTATTAACTTTTATTTCGTCAAGAGAGGCTCGCAGGGCAGAGTGGACGAAAAAATAAAAGGAAAAGGATGCAATACGTCGTCTTAGACGAACACGACTTTACTGATAGTACAAAAATCGCCACAGTGATGTAATCTCAGCAGAAATATAGCAACGTAGAAATATAATTTTGTGATTACGTAGACGTTGCGATCGTTCAAAGAATCCTAACACTAATCACTTTCTAGGGTGATGAAAATGTGTCGAAATTGAATCCTTCATACACACCTTTAAATTCAGTACGCACCAGTAATATCTTGAACTTGAGCACAAGCATGGAATGCACTAAAATAAGAAATCCGGGCGATGTTCGAGGAGACAAATGCTAAGAAAGCACTACTGTAGTCTAAGTGAAAGACGACGGACACAAGCTTTTCTGCTGTCTTGAGGCTACCGCCACAACATCGCCGCACGAGCGGATGGATCTTCCCTTCTAGGACGTGCTAAGTTATCATTGCGACACGCAACGAAAATTCAGTCAAAGATAGCGCTGTACGCGGAATGATGAGCTTCCATCGCGTCAACGATCCCCATTGTCGACATAATTTTTAGCAGAGAGCAGGAATTGCACAACAGCGCAGGCGCAGTCCTCTCTTTCTCTTGCTTCGTTTACCACATGATAATGGCGCATAGCTCCGAGCATTATAAAATTCGGCAAATTCCATCGCATCGCTAATTATTCATCAAAATGTGGATAAGAATATTCTTTAACAAAACTTTAAGAAACATTCGCCGGCTATTTATTGTTTGTGATTGCGGCACTGGTGATGTAGGCTCTTATTCAATAGGCGACGTGGATTTGGCTGACGTGCATTGGCACCGCAGATGCATTGCAGTGAAAAGGCAGAGAGCCTTCGAAGGGAACAAGGTGTAAAAGAGTCCGCTTCTCTTTTAAAAGCTCTATAGTGGGAAAAATTTTGGCTCTATTTTTGCGTTTTAGTTTTTTCACACCTTTTACGACGTGCGGAGGATGAAATTCGACTTCAAAATCGTTTCATGGTCCCTTTAATGCTGTTCAGAGTAGCTACTCTGTGTTCTGCAGCTGAATGTACATTGGGTCATGCTCTAGCTCTTGTTCCAAGCTCCTTTGAACTTGCTCGAGACGTGATCTTTGAGGCAAGGTCTGATATGTTTGTAAAAACGTCTTTATTGTTTTCTCTTGATACTACTCCCATCATGAGGAAGATACAAACATGGCAAAAGTAAATGTGTACCAGACTTCAATCTTGCTTATTAATAAAAACAAAAAAAACGTTGGCAGTTTTAATTTTTACATTTTTTCTTTCAGCTGCTGTGGATTTTTGGTATCGAAGTAACGGCTCGTTCACACCCTTGGGACTGCTTACGACCGGAGAGGCTAAAAACCTGTTTTTAAGCCTCTAGTGAGAGCTTGCGACTTCCTGCATTGCTGTGCAGCCGGTCGTGAGCAGTCACAAGACGCTTAAAAACCGGTCTTAAGTCAAATCAAATTTGGGGTTTTACGTGCCAAACCAACGACGGGCATCTGGCACGCCCCAGCGGAGGACTGAGGATTAATTTGACCACCTGGGGATCTTTTGACGTGCAACCGAAAGCTCGGTTACACGGCGCCTCCTCCGCAATAAGCTTCCGTCAGATTGCGGGCACCTCGGCCGGGATTCGAACCCGCCACATGGGGATCCGTAGGCCAGCGCTCTCGCCTCGGAGCCACCGAGGCGGCTAGTAAAAACCGGTCTTGTCTCGGTCAGTCGTAGTCAAACGCGAGTGTGTGAGTGGCCCACTCACACACTCGCGTTTGACTGGTTGTGTGAAGAAACTTGTTTCAAGATTTTTCTTTTGACGTCGTGTACCATTCTAAGAGCTCATTCTAGCGGTTTCCTCATGGGGGACTGATCGCCGAGTGAGTGTGCGCACCGCCACACTTCCTACTACCGGTTCGGACATCGCTAGTTGAATCCCTCGCACTGCCCAGCAGGTTTCGCGATAAATTGGCACTGTATGGATTTTCAATACAGTGTAATGCCCCTTTGGGACTGCATTGACGAAAGTTGTGGAAAATTTGGAACACGCATGAAAAAGAGGCTTGGGAGTCTCGAGGAACCTTGAACCGATTTTATTGGGCTGGTAGTCCTCAGCTCGGCATCTTTGTAATTGCAAATTGTTATATGACAGTTGGATCTTTTCGACCCTCACATTCTAGCACTTACATGACTGCAATATTTTGTTGCACCGGGCACTTGTTTCTGGCTGCTTTCATTGTGGCTCCTGGCTCTCTTATCCAGAATTTATAGATTGAATATCGTACAAGTTTTCGTTTTTATTTTCATTTTCTTAGTTTAAAGGGGCCCTGAAACAGTGTTTCTTGTTCATTTTCTTAGCTGAAAGGACCCTTTGAAAAGAAAAAAAAAGTTTTTTTTTAAACAGTCTGGTTGGGACATGCGTGCAAAAAAAAAGTATACGCGAAAAAGCATTTTTTTAGAGCAATATTGACGGCGTGAGACAGGATTTAGTTTGCAGTCACCTCCTCCTTGTTTTCTCAGAGTATTTGGGGCGCGTGGAGGAGAGGTGGATTGGCCTTGCCTTCACGTGGAGTGGGAAAGACTGAATGACCATCTCGTTGAGCAAATGACCATTCTTTGACGTCATGGACTTTGCGCGCAGAATTTCGAATAAATCTCTCGAAGTCAATATTGCTCTAAGAAATTATTTTTTTCGCATAAAATTAATTTTTTTGACGCATGTCCCAACCAGACCGTTTAAAAAAATATATTTTTCTTTTCAGGGGCCCTTTAAGAAACCCTGCAGCTAGTATATGGTTACAAAGCGGGTGTAGCATGATTTCCCCACGTGCAGAATCCCTGTCGCAAAAGCCCAGCGTCATTAGCCCCACTTTTGAAAAAACCCGCGTTCAATTATCCCGTCTCGTATTCCCTGCGTGCCAGAAGCCCCGTTCTCACTGTCTGTTTATACACCTGTGCTGTTTATACACCTGCTGATTGTATTGCAGCAATTAAGCTCAATCAAGTTTCACTACGAGTGAAGTATTTTTTATGCCAAATGTGTTATTAAATGTGTCAAAGTTGAAGACATATAAATCGACTGTAGCAGAACTCAATGCATCAAATGGAAATAAGAAACAGTAAATCTCTTTCAGGTTATTGTTTCCTGTCAACGCCTACTTTTATCAGCATTGTCCTACACAAATTTTTAACATTATGTTCTTTTCCGACCGTTGGGAATTGCAGGCTTTCTGCCTTGTGTGGCTGTGTTCACTAAAACAAAGATCCGCAGCAACCCTTTGGCATTGACAGATCGATATCAAAATAATTACGATATTTTATGTTGAAACTTTGGCGAGCAATTTGTTTTAGAATATTTTGCCACCAAGGGGAGAGGCACAACGGAGGCTGCGCGTCGGTTCTCCTGCAAGAACGACGGTCGCTTCCCGCAATACTTGGATAGAAAATGGCGTACCATTGCGATTCGCACGATTACCAGCGACCTCCGCGCTTCCCCGTATTCTGTTGTTCGGCAGTGCCACGAGTTGCGCAGTGAATTTGACTACATTATGAAATGCGGGACATTTTGAAGATTTGGGAATTTCTTGCGGGACGCGGGACACGAGCCCTCAATGCGGGACAGTCCCACGAGTCGCGGGACGGGTGGTCAGCCTAGGGTGCCTTCATGTGCGCTTTGCTTAGGGTGGTGGCATCTCGCCATTTTATCCCACAAGTTTATTTTTATTTTTTGCTCAGAAGCGCGTGAGACAGCGTGTCCCTGCACGCGTTTGTGGCGCTGACTGTGCTATGGCGACATTTTGTTTTCGTCGATTTCTTTGTATTTTCCCCTGTGAGCGCGTGCTGTCGGCATCGGGTACTACAAAGGGTGGCATCACCCTAAACAGAAGAACATTGAGGCACCCTAGGTCACCCTACTTCAGACCGGTGCCTGCTGTCAACTCGCCACATTCGGAAGACTGGCAGGCTGGAAACTCTTACTTGGAGAAGTGAGGAAAACTTAAGGGGGCAACCAAGTCCCCCTCCAACCCTGTTCGTTTCTGGGTTCACACAGGCACGGGACTTGTGCCCAGTCGAAGGTATAGAGGTGTACCTCAAGAAGAACGCCGAGGTACCCTCGCGCAGCTCTGGCTAACGATGCAGAAGGTTTTTCACCCAGCCACTTGCGATAGTAAACAGGATTAAACTCGCCATAAGACAGGCGGGTATTGGCATATCAATTTTTAATGCGCACTCCGCTCGCGGAGCTGCCACTTCCAGGGCTGTGGAAGTCAGTCCCACTGGCGGAAATCCTTGCAGCAACAGGTCAGTCCTCTTGCAGTATGTTTAGCGACACCATTAAACACCCAGGGATATTTTGGGACCCAGTTGTTTAGCGCACATATTGGGGCTTTGAACAAGCAGTTGTGAACTTAAGTGCGACAGAGGCTGAAGATACGACGCCTATGGAAGCACTTACTATCAAGTTAACACAACCACCACAGCCCACCCAATCCATGTACCTCACTCTCCTTAGCACAGGTCCAGGGAGCTCCTGGCAAAGGAATTCAACAGCCAGCTGGAAGCTAAAGTCACATAGCAGATTAAAGAAAAAACAAACTGAACATAGTGAACATTGGTTTTATGTGTTTTCTGTGTGCGGGGAACTCTCTTGGCGGCAAATCATCTTGCAGCAACTCGGAAGTATGACAGAACAGGAAAGTATGTCACTGTACAGGGGTCAGGGTAGTCTGGGCGCGTGGCACCACCTGCCTTCAATTTTCAAAATAGCTTTGAAACGGTGACGTTGGTTTCTGAAGAAAGCAACTGTGAACTTGATAGTAATAAAGGGCTTCCATAGGCTTCGTATAATTTCCTGCTCCAACTTCAGGTAAGTACCATACGTCAGAACTGGTAATTTCATATGTCGATTCATTCGGCGCGAGGTAGTACCATAGAATTATTATAATGTATGCTAGAGGTTCAAGTGGCGCTAGTGTGCTGACGCAAATTGAAGCAGACAGCAACCAGTCCAAAATTGACTTCCGGTAATGCATTTTTATGGGAAAGAGTGAGTACATTTTCTCCCTGCGCTCGATCATAAGAGAAAATATCCTGAATAATTCGTACGTAGTAGGTAGCTTGTAACATTTCTCAGTCAGGGCGATAAAATAATTGGTCAGTTACGGCGTTTATCTTTCAAACTCGTAGCATTAAAAACGGTGCTTTAACGGCTCCGTACGTGTCAACGTTGTACTTGTATTTATGTGCACTGTCGGACACTGTTAGCATGAACACGACGTCGGAACTTTTCAGCATGAGGGATATACGTGCCAAACGAACGAAGGACATCTGAAAATTAAGGGAGACGGCAAGAGCTACGCAGTAACACTGGTTCAGTAACTACTCGTGCATGTACGGACAAAATTAATTGAAGGCCACGTAATATATTCCGGTTTTAAATAAGTAAGTACCGCTTTGCTCTTTCTGCTCGCACCCGCACGCTCGAAATCTTTGAGAACAACTGCCCGAGAAAAGCTGCCCGGCAGAGAAAGCAATACGAAGAGACACCTTTCATAGCCCACGTACTTTATTCTTTATTTGAATGTTTTTATCCGCTCATGCACGACGGGGTCATTTTCATATACATAGGTTGCACTGACGTCGCATCGCATACTTTTGACCAGCACGTAAGAGGAGGAGAGGGAAGCTGCTTTTGTAAGAATGTTGAGTGACGGGTTAATCTTCTGGGAGGAGAATAGCGATGCCTGTGCAAATCCGGGAGAAACAAAGAGGGTCCTGATAAGAGGGGAGCTCCTTCTTGCCCTCTAGTCTGGTGGTCATCGGAGCGCTCTTTGAATGACGTCACGTGCAACCCATGTATAGTGACAGGACTGGCATATTATCAATATATAAGCGTCACCGGGATGCTGGCGAGCCTTGAACACATATTCCTTTCGATTGTTATTTTGCTTGAATCGTTGCTTGTTTTTACACACCTGCTGCAGAACAGATGTTTGGGACTGATATGTAGCGAAGTTAAACATTGTTCACCGATGAAGAAAAATGCACTAACTAAAGCAATTACACTTTTAGAATGTTAATCAAGGTACATATTATTCGGTACGACCCAAATAACCAAAGCGTTGCGTGTTATTTTCCGGTGAAGAGACAAAATGCACGCGCGTACAGAAGCACCGCAAAAGTAGACTGGTTGCTGTCTGCTTCAATCTTAGAACAGACCGTTACGTGGTTGTGCTGCTGCGCCCGATAAAAATATATTCGCATGCATTAGAAAGCTTCTAGTATGCATCAGTTTTATTCTAGCGTGGGTTGGTGGGTTTATTAGAACTTACAGCGTACTCAATTTTTTTATCCATCCAATCTTACTGACTAGATGGCGCGACCAGCCGCCCGATTCATAGGTTTCAGCTTCAGTTGTGTTTATTGATCCATCGTTCGTTTAGCACTCTTTTTATCAACAACCGCAGCGCGTGAAAGTGTAGTTGTTGGTTTCATCGGTTTCCCGTTTAAGGGTTCAAAGACTTCTCTACTAAACAAACAGGTACTGTTCCCAACACTGAATCGTTAGGTGCGAGGCGATAGCTTTGAAATAAACTTCACTCACGGCCGTGCCTTCGTGTAAAACTGTTAACGTCGACTTTTCGCGCTTTTGTGCACAAGTAGCGTCATCTCAAGCCGTGAAAACTGCGGGCTTGCCTGACTGATTTAACCAATAAACGGACCAATTAAAATTTAAGAAAAAAAGAAAAGAAAAGACTGGCAGGTGAAGGAATAGTGGATTTGGCGGAGGTGCTGGGTTTTGCTGGCGAGTATAGAACGGCGGAGGGAAAATTGAATGAACTAATGGCTGGGGACAGGCGGGACAGAGCAAACTTGGGACTTCCTCCCTTGTGGCTCAGGCCCAATACCTGAACCCTTTCTTCCAGTGGGTTCGGTGTTGGGGTAACGCCGGCGAGGTTGGCCAGTAAAAAATTGACTCTTGCTGGGGGAAACAAAAGGGGAGGCGGGGGGGGGGGGGGGGGAGGGGGAGGGAGAGTGATGTTTGTAGTTTCTTTGACCAATGTTGTAGTTTCAAACAGGCAAAGGGGAAAGAACAGTGGCTTAGAAGAGCCGATGGATGGCCGGATCAAAACGTTTATTGTTGCAACAAGCGATCGCGTGACGCGGGGCTTGGTCTTCGCACGCTGGAATCCAGTCTAGAATGACGACCCCAGGCCCGACTCCTCTGGAGGGAGGAGCAGGGACTCCGAGGCAATACTAACTTTCGCAGGGTCTCCCAGTGGCCTGATCCACTTTTCACGGGTGGCTGGCCTTAGTTGGGGTGGGAGGGAAGCAATGGCCTTTTTCCTGATTCATAGAAGGTGTTGGCGGTTTCATAGGGGATGGGTGAGGTCTGCTGCGAGGGTCTTGACTCTGTGAGGGCAGGCTTTGGGCTGTTGTAGAGCATGGCTAAAGACTCATTGGTCCTGTTTGTTTGTTTTTTCCTGATTTTGCATGCACTGTTTTCCCACAGCCCTCTGGTGTGGGGAGTAATACATGCCTTACAAGTGACGTCACGCTAGGAAAGGATGGTTCCCCGCACCATACTGGTGGTTGACCTCACATCGTGCAAATGCGCTTACCAAGACGTAGGATGCCACTAACTGCCCGGAGATGCGCTAACATGCACCATATTTTCAACAAAGGTACCCAGGTTTTTACATGTGAACTTGGAAAAACGTGCAGAGCTTACGATGATGACGTTCAGCCAGTACGCGCGAAATTTTTCGGCGTTTGTGCGCTTGTGTTACGAGCAGAAAGTTCCAATATGTTGCCGACGAAGTTATGACGCTTAGGGCTGTTTTGTCGGCAAAAAAGCTTCATTGCACGCCCCAAAATTTGATGAGGGGCTCTAAAAGCCGCTTGTAGTAAAATTGTTACGATTTTGCGAAGTACTGGTAAAGAACGCAATGCTACCGTCATAATCCTGAGACAAGACGAAATGGAATGACGGACAAGACGACTCTCCTTGTCTCGGGGTTTAGATTACAATGTTTTCTAACCAGCTCGCCCGCATACTTTCGCTCCTTGCAAAGGTTACCGTGTCGTGGACGGCACAAGCCGATGCCCCAACAGCGGCATTTCGACGAGCGTGCACACGGGAGCCGCCGCCGTCTGGCCGGGCTCGTGGCGCGACACTCTCGCCCGTACTTGGCAGGGAGCCCCGAAGGTGCGCTCAAAGCGTGGAGACTGCGTGATGAAACGAAAGGCAAAGGGCATCTACATCACGATCCCCATGTGGCGGGTTCGAATCCCGGCCGAGGTGCCCGCAATCTGACAGAGGCTTATTGCGGAGGAGGCGCCGTGTAACCGAGCTTTCGGTTGCACGTCAAAAGATCCCCAGGTGGTCCAAATTAATCCTCAGTCCTCCGCTGGGGCGTGCCAGATGCCCGTCGTTGGTTTGGCACGTGAAACCCCCAAATTTGGCATCTACATCACGAACGGGCAAAGCCGATGCATAGACGTGCACAAACGTAAACAACGGTAGAAAAGCGCCGTCGCTCGCCACTATGAAATGCGTCCCGCTAACTTGGTAATGCGCGGCCGCGACCCTTCCCTGCCACTCGCGCTTTCTCTAGCTTGATGGCTGCTCTGCAGTGGGACATGCAGACGAAAAACTAGTCGGGATACATAGTAATTGCTACAGCCGAGCGCGCCCCGGTTTGCCACGGCTCTCGCTGCAAATGGTCGTCGACTCAACCGCCAGCATGGTGGTTACCAGTGTCCAACGTCATGTGACAGGTGCAAGGCATGTATAGCACTATATGTTAGAATTCTTCTCAGAAGCACAGTGTGTCTCCTAGAGAAGCCCTTGGGGATGGGGTGCGGGTCTTGTGGAAGAGAGTCAAGCAATCTTTTCTTCAGGTCCTGCCTGGTTTTCCTCAAGCTGTCTTCGGGGCCGTACCTCTTGCCGCCATCGGTTGAACTTCCCGGCAAGGAGAAGTCCCTGGTTGGCTGGGAAAGGAGGTACTTTACTATCTCTCCGGCAGCCAGGTGGGCCGCCCTGTTACCAGAAATCCCAGGGAGTGATGACCTGGGCATCGTACAGTTCTCTAACCTTGTTTGCCATGAAGAGGATCCTCTTGATTGTTGGGCTGGTGGGGTCAAATGTCCTGCATCGTCTTATGACATCCTGAGAATTGTTACAGATGAGAATTGATCTCGTACAGAACTGCAGAACTTGCTCAAATGCATAGAGTACAGCCTGAGCTTCGGCTTCCTCCAAAGTCTTGGCTTTTCGGTTTTGTTGCCCCAAATACGTTTGTATGGAATATGCCATGCAATAGTAGCAATGCTGTCACTGTGGGACGCATCCGTGTGGATAACGGTTGTGTCAGGGCCTCGCTTGAGTTGCTCCGGCATGCTGATGTGCTTCTGCACAAAGTTTTGCCTTTTCTCAGAGTGACTTGGACCCATGTTCTTAGGGATGGGGCAACTTGAAACAGCGTCTGTCATTTCCCAGGGTGTGATGGGGTGGCCTGGTTTGGGTAGCCCAAAGATGTTTTCCCCCATGTAACAAAGTATAGCTCTGCCCTATCTGGAGTGCTGGAGATAGATGTGGTAAGCTCCTTCTTAAGCTTTTGCCATGTCCTGCAGACTGGAGAGGGAGACGCACTTGAGCAGCTCTTGTATGTTTTGGAAGTCAAGCAATGCAGCATCTGGTGTCGGTTTGGAGTCTTTTGAGCGCTTTCCAGTTGCTTTTGCCAAGTGTATAGTAAATGGCTGCATACATCACCTTAGACATGTGTATGGCTTGGACTAAGGTCTTTGCCATCTTCTCACCGGCTCCTCCCATTTTCTGGGCAATGCGTCGAATGAGGCGTACCCTGCTTCGATGTCTTGAAGATTTGGGTGATCCATTCTTCTAGCATAGAAATTGACACCTAAGGTTTAGTGCGACATGGCTTTTTCGATTGGCGTACCGTCGAATAGCAGGCGTAGAGTCGGGTTTCTTTTGTTGGGGAAGTCCATGTACTTTGTTTCTTCTGGTGAAGGTTTAAGTCCGGTCTTCTTGAGGAATTGCTCTATGGTATCAAGGCCTCAATTTTAGGGTCTTCCTTCTTTGTTTTTGGGAACCTCTGTAGGTCCAGATGGTAATATCATCTCCATATTATATAAATTTTACTTTTGGGATTTTATCTGACTTCCTCGCTAGGGGAGCCATGGTCAAGTTGAAAAGAGCCGGGGGGAGAACAGCTCCCTGGGGGACTCCGATGTTGTTGTCTCTGACCGGGCATCGGAGGTTTTCAGTTTAATGGAGAATTTTCTGCTCTTTGGGAAAGGATTTTACAAAGTTTAGTTGCTTTTGCGTGGTTCCGCTGTTCTGAAGCACGTGTATAATGGCTTCATGTGGGAGTGAATCGAAAGCTTTACAAATGCCTACCGCCACTAGGGAGCATGCGGGATTCAGCTATCTGCTCGATGCGGGCAAAGACAATTTTTTCTATCAGGTTGCACATAATGGATGTAAGCGAGATAGGTCGGGTGTTTTTTGGGGTGTTGGGCAGTTTACCTGCTTTCAGAATGGGCGCTACACAGGATTCTCGCCATTCTTCCGGGAAGGTGTTGTTTTCTTAGATGTTGTTGAACCACATCTGGAAAGCCCGTTTGGCTTCTATAGGCAGATTACGGAGCATGCTGGCAGTGACACTGTCAGGGCCTGGGGTTAACTTGGTTTTGCCCTTGCCTATTATAGTCTCCATTTCTCATATGATGACTGGGGTGTTCCACAGCGGTAGTTTTTCTGGTGAGGGCTCTGGCTCATATACAGCATCTTCTGGAACATTGGCGGGTTTGGGGAGTAAGGTGCTGCCGAGATCTTTTATGATTTCGTTTACGGGTTTGTCCAGAGTTATTGGGCCATGTTTTCCACAGTGTTTCCGCATTTGGTGATCCTTAACATGCCGTGAAAGGTCCTTCATAGCTTGTGGACTGACGTATGCTGGTTGAAGGAGGCACAGTGCTTGAGCCATTCATTGATCCTAAGATGCCCTGCATAGTCTGCTGCTTCCTGGGTGAGTTTGTTGACTTCCTGGAGGTTTTCTTGTAGCTTCGAAGTCCTGTACTCCATGAGCTTCTCTGTTCTTCTGTTTAAAAGAAACAGAAGGTGGGTGTCTGGCATGGGGCTGTCTTGCTTTATTTCTTTCGAGATGGCAGCCTCTTTTGTGGCACTCACAATGAAGCGCGATAGTTGCGTTGCTGCACTGGGAGCCCAGTGCTGCCAGCATCTGGCATAATCGCTTCCTGAAGCGGTCCCACTTGATCGTGGAGGCATTATCACCATAACCTTCAAATGCAGGCCGTTCACCCCTTGTTGGCATTAGACTGGTGGCAGCTGTTAAAACCTCTTTTCTCTACTGATGTCTGACTTTAAAAACCTCTTTTCTCTACTGATGTCTGACTCCCGGTTAGCTCAGTTGGTAGAGCATTCTACTGGAAATGGAGAAATCCCTGGTTTGATACCAGGACCAGGCGGAATATTTTAGTCTCGCACGAGTCACCTAGTTGTGTTTGGAGATTTGTGTTCGTCGTTTGTCCCCCTTGTTCCCCTTCTTTAGGGATTATTATTGTTATTCTTGTCCAGCTCGCTTGTATTTTTATATTAATTGCATTATCATCATAGTCTTCTTGTTTTGAGGTGACTGGTGTTGAATGGCAATCTCGTTTGGGAAATGGTCACTGCCCCACGCGTCAGAATAGATGGACCAGCTTATGGGAGCCTTGGATTGACGAGGGTGAGATCACGGCTGGCGTTGGCTTGGTTTTAGTCGTCCGGTACCTTGCCATGCATTGTGTGTCGTTCACAAGGGTGAGGTTAGCGATGTTAAAAGCTTCTAGAAGGTATTCAGAAGGGCTGATGGGAGGAGTCATACTTTCAGTGGTGGAACTGCTGCGCCAATCGCGCCAAACTGCGCCAGAATGAACAACCTGCTACATGCTGCTCCAAAGGCTGTATTTGTGCACAATTTGCACCATGTGTGCGCCGAAAGGGAGCTGTTCCCGAAAAGGAAACTGAAAGTGTCTGGCACGTGACATTGTTGGCGATGCCACTGAAAATTAAGAAAGTACAGTTGTTTTTTTTATGCCTAAGTACTATGTGCGCAGACTAGGGTTGCGCAAATATTCTAATTTTCTAATAGTAGTTTCAAATGATACGTTATTTGATATTCGCTTCCAAATGAAGTGCGATATTCATACTTTTCGAAGTGTTGACCGGTGCGAGTTAGCCCCTTTGAGTGCGCTTCTCCTCAAGCCCCGGTGCACTGCGGAGAAGTAATACCCGCAAAGTGGACACAGCGATCTCACGACTTGCTTCGCGACAGCGCAGCCGCACGCTTAAGCAAAAAGCACACCTTCAAACTAGTATGGCGCACGTGTGCGCCTTTGTGACACAAAAATACAGGAAACTTTGTGATTGTTGATATTACATTGCAGTAAAATGGTCAAAATTTAACTGTGGCTATTATGCAAAAGTATATGTTAGTTAGGGATCTTCTAAAAACCTGTGTTCATTATTCGTTTTTTTTTTTTTATTCGGAATCAAAGAAAATATTTTCATATAGCAAGAAGATTTATAAATCCCCTCAATTATGTATGGCTGGGCTCCTTTATTGGTTTAATTTTATATCAACTCTGTCGTTTACTTGCCATCCCAATGTAGGTGCTAGACTTTCTGAGGCTACAGTCTCTAAATATAGCTAGATTAAATTTAACAGAGCTCATAAGTGGGCAAGTAGGAGCTTAGAAACAACCTTCATGAATTCAGCTGATATTTTGTTTAAGGATGGCATAACAGTAGTGAAAGGCGTGGAGAAAGGCGCAACAACTCTTCAATATTTTATTCAGAAATATTCGGCCAAAACCACTATCCACTTTGAATTTGCTTCGAACCCAAAATTCATTATTTTCACATGCCTAACGAAGAGTTATCGGTTTTTGTGTGAACGGTGCTCACATTGATCGCAATAAATAGCTGGAGCTACTTGTGATCGGTTAGAGCAGCTATGTGCTCTGCTTAGCTGCTCTATGAACAGTAGCAGGTGGAATACAAGCGAGGGCAGTGTGAGACTCATTCAAGACAAAAGTGTCCGTTTGATGTCGAACTCGCGACAATTACGTCACAGTGATACAAACCCTACGAAGTAGCCAAAAGCATCTTTTTACGTCAAACACAGGCCGAAGATGCCATGGGTACTCCTAGTATGTTAATTGAGACATTGTTCAATAAATAAATAAATATCTGTAGAGGCCAGGTCCCCTGTAGGTATAACACTTTAACTAGTCTCCCAACACTCCAACAACTCCAGTTTTTTTCTACAGGTTTACTTTCCAAGAGATTGTATAAAATTTCTTGACATGAAAGCTCGAAATTGTCTACTCCAAGAGTGGGAACCTCTGCTCCGAAACTCGTTTTTCCCTGCTACAAGAACTGCTCCAAATCGCCACTTGTCAGTTCCACGACTGTACTTTTGGTCCTTTTTGGTTTCTAGGCTAGGTGGCGCAAGCTAGCGCCCGTTGCAAAAGTACAGCCATTAGCATCCATCCATCCACCCAACAAAGATATCGGGTGCTAGCCTCTACCTTCGATCACACTTTCATACCTTGTGAACCTCAAGCGTGCTCGCACAGGTGAAGCACAACGGAAGGCAACCAGTGCCGCTGAGGGCCGGGCGTCCGAAGGAGTACTACATGACAGAAGGAATAAAACATAGAGTGGACGAAACACAGACGAGCACATTCTTTCTACTTACAGCGATGTTTATTCCCTGGAGTGCAATTGCCCGTTCAACCGTGCAGAGGGGGGAAGTCAGAAGAAGGAAGGGCGGAGGCATGAGTCGACCCGCTGGGGACAAGTCGCTCACCAAGGTCGTCTAGTCACTCTGGAAAGCTCCAGGTGCAAAAAATTCATCTTCTCTATCAGAGAAGGCTAGCGAGAGGGAAGAGACATTGGGGAGTTTTTGTAGACCGCATTTGCCTCTCCGCTAAGGCCTCCTCAACGAAGGTGCACCCGAAAGCAGCACATCGCAGCACATGCGGAGGATGTGCGCCTAGGTTCAGGAAAACGCACATTATTAGGGCGCCATCTTCAGAGATTGGGGAGGGGAGCATTCAAATCATTTGCTATAAAAAACTGTGGCGTCAATCTCTCTTCCCCCTCGCTAGCCCTCTCTGATGGAGAGATGGATTTTCTGCGCCTGGAGCTTTGCAGGGTGATTGGACGAACTTGTTGATCGACCTGCCCCCAACGAGTCGACGCACCCCTCCGCCCTTCCCACCCGTCCTTCCTTCTGACTTCCCCCCTCATGCCTCTGCTTTTTCCCCCTTTCTCTAAGAATGCGCAGAAGAACGGCGATCACACTCCATGGAATAAGCTTTGTAGTTAATTGAAAGGATGTACTCGTCTGTGTTTTGCCCTCTCTACGTTTTATTCTTTCCGTTGTAGAGTATCCTTTGCCAACACTCTTGTTAGGAATAAAATCTGAAAGAGACGTGCATTGCTGTTCTCACCCATTCACTGACTAAAATAATATTGAAATTTTATTGGCACCCACTTTCAGCACCTTTCGCAATTTCATCTTTTGCAACTTGATGCCTTGCCTGTGGCCTCAAATGAAGGCTGCAAACTTTGGCTCAGTTGTCTGGAACTCATGGCTGTGTTCCTGTGCCTACTTTTCGGAGAACCAGCAGTGACAACGTGTCAACAAAATACTCAAAATCGGCATACTCCACGTAGCCTTTTCTTTATCTTTTCATTTTGTGCAAATATATATGTGGCAGGCATTGCTCTTGCATCAGCTGCCATTGTGATTGCCTTGCTGCTGAGCATACATCTTGTGCAAATTTTATTTCGCACCACCAAATTCGTTGTTCTCGGCCAAAACAAGTGTAGAGTGACCACCGGCATGGTGTGACGACATCAGGTGGAAGCCCTTAAAAAAAATTTACGGGTTTCTTTTTCACTGCAAAATAAAGCTATACATCGGCGAGCACTCCATCTCCTCCCAAATGTAGTGCCAGCGGTCAAAACTAGATGCCAAAGTTTCAGAACTATGCGTTATCTGATTAAAAAGTTGCAACTGATCTTCTCAAATTTTCGATGGGAAAGTGGCGGAATGCAAGGAGCTGAATGGCACCGGTAACCGAGAATGGGTCCTGTTTTCCCATCTATATTTTCAGAAAATCACCTATAACTTTTTATAAGATCTATATTGATTTATAAGATTAAGTTCTGAAACTCTGGCACCTGGTTCGAACCATTAGCGCTACTTGAGCAGATACTGAGCACTCGGCAATGCATAATTTATTTCTGTGGTGAAATAGTTGTGGGGGACACACTGTAAATTATTGCGATTACTAGCTGCAATGATCAGGTTTTCCATAATTTGCATTTCGGGTTTGTAAGTGTTGAACACTCGGCAATGAAGTTTAGACCATACGTTTGATATCTATGAATGTACTGTAACGTCTTCCCTGTTGCTTGCCTGAGACCTGGTGCGATGATGCAGGTACAGCATCTTCCAAAGTATATATCGCTTCATTGCAAACTATATATGATTGCTCGTTATGTTAAAGGGAGATGCAGGTCGCAGAATGGCAATCTTTAGCAGAAAAATAGAATTCGTGGTTTTGTGATGTTTAATTTACTTTGATTCATATCTTATTTTAAAAATAGTAAGGATTTGTAAAGTGAAATTAGTCAAAAAAACATTTTAAAAACGGGCAACCCAGATCTGCATAAATTTGAGCCATTGTTCTGTGCGCGGTTCTTCAAATGGGTGTCGTTGGCGCAACATTGTCTCTGCTCCATTGCAGTCTTCTCTAGCTTCAATTTATCACAGAAAATTATTAACAAAAAATTATTTTTTCCACAATGGAAGAGTGTTGCTACGCATCTCTGGTAACATTCAAACACATTTTATCTTTATGTAATTTTGGGGCATCTTCACAAACAAGAATTTTTGTTTTTAATATTGTCCTATACAACTAAATTTGGCATGCATATGCTTTTGCATATATGGATTGGAACTATCTAGGTTTGATTAGAATGTATATTTTTTATATTTATGAAAACGTTAAGAAACCTTTGTTAACCCTTTGCAAGTGTTTTTTTCAATGTTTTCAAGTATTTTAAAATGGAATAGGTCTAGCACTCATTATTTTTGTTGTTCATTGCATGCAGTGGGTGTAAAGGAGCAAATTGGTGTTTTTAGTAGGCTCTTTTAAGTCAGTCGCCATGCCCCACGTATGTGTAAGCACATGGTTTTTCGGCATGTTCAGTGCATCCAGGATATAAAGAACAAGCTATATCAAAACTAATACAAGATTTATATAGAGGAGATCTAGTATTATAAACTGTGGAAGTTTAATTCAATTGTATTAAATAATAAAGAAATAGTTTTCCTCGGTGCATTTCCCAGGTTTAGGAACACTCAAAACCTTTTTGTGGGAAGAGGAACATGGCGGCTTTCCTGAACTTTCCTGAATCAATGGGTCCGAGGGTCCCACGGTTCAATGAATTTGCAAAACAAATTTAGCATTAATATAGGGCCACCTAATGGGTTCCAGCCATAAAGTTATCTCAGATTTTGTGTCGTGCAAGCCCTGGATCCTTTAACTGTTAGTATTTTTCATTCATTATCTTGGAAAGTTGTCTTGAAATGACGAAATCCTTGGTGCCTCTTGTGTGTTATTCTCATAGGTGTCTGACTAGATTGATGCACTTGGAGGGTGTGCTCACTTTGTTCTTAATTACTGCATTGCTCATTTCATTTGGTTCCTAGCATCTCAAGTGGTCCCGTGCATCCCTCTTGATCTTACGAGACTCCTTACGAACCTGACCTTGGGCAGCAATGGTCTAGAGCAGCGCTTCTTATTCAGCTGTCCCAGACTCCTTGGGGTCCGAACCATTTCAGAGATCCTCCACCGGGGGAGCTAAGAGCCTAGAATAAAATGTGCAGGATGACTCGGTTTTTGTTCGAGGAGAGGGAGGCAAGCAGCGAAATTGAATTTGAGGAGAGGTTCATGGCAGCCGCGAATTAACGTTGGGCAAGCTAAATGTCGGGCTCCTATACATGAAGGGTGTTTCGATAGAAGACGGGAAGCGGGCTGTTTACTACGTACTGGGCTAATGCTGGAAAAGAATGAAGTGGTCAAAAACTGTTAAAGGCCGACCTGCAAAATATTTTTCAACCTGGGTGAAAATCCTGCTCGCCACCCCTCCCATTTCCCCCTCTCCCACAGCTTTCTTGATGGCGGGGGGATTGAAAAATGTTTTGCAGGGCGGCCTTTAAGAAGGCAGTGAAGGAAGCTGAAAGAGGTACGGGGAATTGAGATTGGAAAAGAAGCCTAGTATGCAGAAAATTTTGGATTAAGAAACGATAACTTTTTTGGCAATTCAAAAATAAGTTGGCTCTCTGTGTGGCAAAGAGGGGTATTGAGGACTTTTAGGTCAAGATCTGAGGAGGCAGATATAAATTGTACGCTATGGGAACAGACGAAGGTAACAGCAGAGCGTTGTAGGTATGGTAAGTCTGGTATGTACTTAGACTGAAGCAGACTTTTTCATCTCTTTGGGAGTGGAGGGGTTGATTAAGGAATAAGTGGTTAAGTGAACTAAGATTACTGAAGAAATGGTAAAAATGGCTCAGGAAGATGTCAAGAAAAATATAAAACAAGGACGAAATTTAGTTATTATTTAGGCAGAGTGGATCAAGGGTTTGAACTCTTCTGCCCTAATTTATCCATCCACCGAGGATAAAAAGAATTGTTAAGCCGAGATTCTCTACATCTAAATTTCACACAATGCTGTCTTGCTGGTTTCCGATAGCCCGTCTCCCATTTCCAGCTGGTTTCCTCTGAAACCGGAGAAAACTGGGTAGCACTGTTCAAGTGGTAATGTTGACCGTTGCCCAGGGGGCAGTTGCACTCATGGGCTGATGACCTTTACGTTGAAAAAAGCACAGCTTGCCGCCTCTGTCGGGCAATATTGGCATTCATGGTGCTCAAAATGGGGCAAGTGTGCTGTGTTATCATGAGTGGCACTTAAGTGCATTGCCGTGTGGACCCAACAATGAGGTGTTGGGCTTAGAGCATCTTAAAGTTTATTTTTGCCCACTGGCACCAAATATGTGACATAACGAGGGCTCTGCTTTTTTAAGTTTATTTCTGAGTGAAGCCGGAGGAGTGTTAACACCTTCTGGGTTTATTTTTTACCTGAAATTCCGAGTTTTCTTGAGATATCAGTTATTGCTCACAAAATTCATAGCTTTTAACGTGAAAAATTCTTTGTGTAGTTGCTCTGGATTTTGTAAAGTTGTGGCGCACAATAGCAATATCATATTACATATCTATGTGTTTATTTTTGCAGTAAGGCATCGTGTATCAGATTATTTTGAAGAATATATTTTATCTTTCTGTTACTGCACATGTCGCGTATTTGCCTTCAGACCTATCGTGTGGGCACAAAGTTCTTTTTGGCATACCCCGCTACCAGTGTTTCGCACTACCAAACAGCGAACGAAAAATCATGTTTCCGCATACTCGACAGTTGGCGTATTTTCAAGTATCGTTCTCCCATGTCGGTCTCAAGCGGTTCTGGGAAATTCATAAGTAAACACATTGATGATAATAAAAAATATATTTAATTGCCGATTTAAGATTTGACAACATAAATAAAGGGCCGATAAACCTTAAAGAAATACATAAGTAAATGAACCACCAAATTATTTGAAAGATGTTCTGCAAATCTTTGCCGGCGTTTTTATCCTTGATACGCACGTGTATAAGTGATTTGGGAGAGCCTTAAACAAATTTTTTGATTTTGAAGCTGATTTAAATAACTATTCTATGTGTTCCTGACTCTTATTGCCTTTCAACAGGCAATTCGTCGGAAGGCAATTTGTCAGCGTCACATAGGACAATTCGTCATAGGGCAATTCGTCGCTGGGACAACTTGTCAAAAAAAACGGAGATAATGTTTGAAGATCTTGTTGCCCACGTACTAGCCTGTTAGCGTTCAGTCGCCTTTGTTATTCAGCTCCTTTCCCTCGCCCTACCTTTTCAAAAAGGTAGGGCGAGGGAAAGGAAGGCCGGGGAGGGGGAAGCAGACGGAACACTGGAGAGGAGGGGGGGGAACCTCCTCTCTCCAGCGTTCCGTCTGCTTCCTCCTCCCCGGCCTTCCTTTCCCTCGCCCTACCTTTTTGAGTTGCAAAGGACTATAGGAATCCTCGCTTTATTTTTATATCTAGGTTGTACACACCTGACTCTTCCAGTGAGCGAAGAGACCCGCATATAAAGAGATGGATTGAAAGAATAATTTGTCTGCCACTTTCCAACGTTCAGACAACGAAAAATATAAATAAATTTACATTTTAATTTGAGGCATTAGCTGCCATAGGTGCCATACATGAAGAGGTGCTTACTCTTTTAGACATTTAATAATACAATAATAATTTTTTTTTATTAATGCAATATGCTTTTACTGACATTAAAATTCGGGCGCTTCCACGTTTCTGACTACACAGTTTATGTGATGTTTTTGAGCGAACACCAGCTGAGAAACCCAGACACTTACAGAAAATAAAAAAAAAAAAGGAGAGGACTGAGGATTGGGACCTTTCGACGTAGAACTGAACCTGGGAATCCGCAAGCCGGCACTTTGCCCGAGATAACCTGAGAGCCACGAAATTGTTTTCTTCTTTTACGGCATGCAATAAGGTGTCTCTTCATGAAGCAAGATATGAGATGTAGCATGAAACTAATTGGTACCACACTCTCAATTTAATTACTTTTACACGTCGTCATGCATGAGGACGTGTGCATGCATGGTATGTTCCAGGAGCTTCGCATGATTGGCCGCAAGTGGGACACAAATCTTGTTCCCTTATCTTATCACCTGGGTTCTAGAATCTTGTACAGCCTTTTCAAGTCCGCATCTGAAACGTCTCCACGTGAATATCAATCATGAAATCGCCGTGGTAGGCAGACGTTGCAATCATGACATCTCCACTCGTCGGCGAAAATGCAACACTTACTTTTTGGCGGGCGCAAGAGAATGGCCCAATCCTTTGGACTCCTAGAAGGTAACTCCATCACATTTTCTAGATTTTAGGGTGACGATGGTTTTTAGTGAAGGAAGTGTTCCTGAATTATGAGGTATCTGTTGTTTGTTTTTTTCAATACTTTCTGAACGTTCGTAGATATCCTATTTCAAAGTTTTGTCTCGCGGGTCTACAGCGAAACTGAAACTCCCGGCTCGAGCATGGGCAACTCTTGTGATCAGCTAGCATGGCCATCGTGTTACGTAAAGTTTGTATTGCGATACCGGAAGTCGTACGACTGGCCTAGCCTAAAGAGCAGTCTACAGAGCAGTAATCTCCATGCGCGATCGCCAAAAGAGCACTTACAAACGATGGTCGCTAAAACACAACATAACAATCAAAGCACCTGCCGGAACGGCTAAAAACTGAGCTAAAAGACAGGTTGTAAGAAGTGTCAGTATGAATAAGAAACCTCCTTAAAAACACATCAGGGCACAAGGTTGCTTGACAAACAGCCAATCCGCTGAATGCCTGCTGCGTTGCTGCTAGTAGCATTTGACCAGCTTGAACAGGTATGACACGCAGGCAGTTAATGAAGCGACGTGAGCTGGTGCACTGATTTACTTCCAATTCACTAAATACTTACAAAGGCCCCAATTGATTTGCTTCCAACTTCGTTAAATTTCTCCTCTGTAAATGGCAGGGTTTCCAATGCGCTGTCGCATAGAGACAGGTAACTTGAGCACAGATGCCAAATGGGCAACTGTGCTTATTCTCAGCCTCCTATGATCTAGGTAGATTTATCGATCCATGGTGTATTGTTTTGACATATTTTTTCTGATTCTGCTTAAAGAAAAACTTCAGAGACATGCTGCTCATTCTTGCTCATTGAAACATACACAAAGTGTGGTCCAGCCGGAAGTGCTCTTAGGTTCAGGAAGGTTTGACTTATAAGAATATCATGTTTACATGTTAGTCAAAATCTGGATGTATGGATGCATATTAATAGCTGTACCCTTTATAACGGGCGTTAGCTTGTGCCACCTAGCCTAAAAACATTAAAAAAAAATGTGATACTGCCGTGTTTAGGCCAATGCATTTCTGTAAATATCACCGGGCCGGAGTGGTGATCGCCGGGACGACCCTCAATGGGACACTGATTGGGTATTTATGCTCGCCAAGGTTTTCATTCGTACATGACATGCGAGAACCCAACTACCCAGAACACAATTTGCGGCTCAAAATTCATTTTCTTTCTGCCCGAAAACTGCCGACCGATAACTGGCCGGTCTGAGTTGCGCTCACTCTCCTCTCCATGGTCTTGTGTTGTTTTCTATGGTTTAGAAACAACCACCAAAGATAATCAAAGTCGTGCGTCATCGAAGGCACACACTGAATACTAAAAATAGATCGAAAATAAGACACCAATCTTTTGTGGCTTCTAAAACGTTGCAGATATGTTGATTGAAACAAACAAAAAAGCTGCACAGCCGCGTGACGTCTGGTAACTTTCTCTTCCTCTATATTTCTTCTTCCTCCCCGATTCAGTTTCGGTTTTGAGTCGTTGCATTTTTTCATTTTGTTAAAAATATGTGACGTTTTAGCAAAATATTGATTGGATTGTCTTCTGACACCATAATGAATCACCTGGCAAAAAAGAAAATTTGGGGGGTGTCAGCATCCCTTGAAAGGACACATGCAAAGGTAAAAAAAAACATTTTTTTTTAAACAGCCTAGATGGAAAAAAAATGTCATAAAACAAATTTACAACGAAGAAAAAAAAAACTTTCAGCCTTTCCACTCTGGTGAAGAAGGAAGACCAGCGAAGCTGTACTATGGTCAGACGACCTCAAGGACGACGTCTTGGACGACCTCAAGGACGACGTCTAGGATGACCTCAAGGACAACTTCTAAGACGACCTCGAGGACGACTTCTTGGACGACCTCAAGGACGACGTCTAGGATGACCTCAAGGACAACTTCTAAGACGACCTCGAGGACGACTTCTTGGACGACCTCAAGGACGACGTCTAGGATGACCTCAAGGACAACTTCTAAGACGACCTCGAGGACGACGCCTAGAGGACAACCTCAAGGATGACCTTTGGGACGACGTCTAGGACGATCTCAGGGACGACTTCTAGGACGATTTCGAAGACAACGTCTAGGACGACTTCTGGGACGACCTCGAGGACGACGTCTAGGACAACCTCTCAGCGACGAAGTCTAGGATGACCTCAAGGACAACTTCTAGGACGACCTCGAGGACAACCTCAAGGATGACCTCAAGGACGACGTTTAGGACGATTTCTAGGACAACCTCGAGGACGACATCTAGGACGACGCCTAGAGAAATTCAGCCTTTCCATTCTGGTGAAAACCAGAGTGGAAAGGCTGGAAAGGTTGTCGCCATCTACGAGGGTTGCCGCCGTCGCTCATAGATGGCGGTAGCTGTCCAGAGTTTTGTGTTGACATTTCTTTGCGGGGGACACGATCCTGGGGAAACTAGCCCTTAACAGCTCCGCTGTAAAAAATGTTTAGAGTTTTATTTACGACGCGAAACGAATTTGTAGCTGGAGCCCGCAGGAGCTGCCGCTGGTCGCATGGTAAACCTGCGCGCTACCGCTGCCGCCGAGTCGCATTGGCGCCGCACACTGAGCGTGGTGCGCCGCCGGTTCAACGCGTTTGTCCACGGTGCCGCGGCCGCTGCCGGAAGGGAACACTCTGGTGCGCCGCCACCAACATCTTATCGAGTCTTATCACGTGGTGCTTGCGCTCTTTCAGGAGCTTCCTTCGAGCTCTAAAAGTTACTCGTTAATCTTCGTTTTTTTGTTCCACTTAAAACGAAGATGAATAAGTAACTTTTAGAGACCATAGGAAGCTTTTGAAAGAACGCGAGTGCCACGTGATAAATAGCGGCCACTTTTCTGCGGGCGCCAGCTAAACATTCGTTTTGTGCCGTAAATATAGATCTAAAAATTGTTCTTGTTCGTTGTAAATTAGTTTTATGACTTTCTTTTCCCATCCAGACTGCATAAAGAAAATGCTTTTTCCTTTTGCATGGGAGGGATTGGGCGAAAAAACAAAACATACAACCCCCCTCCTCATTCCCCCGTCGAGGGAGCTACCAATCTTCAGTTGGCGTTACCCCAACACCAGACCCACTGGGGCACAGGGTTGAGAACTTGCTCCAGAGACATGAGGGAGAAAGTCCAAATCTTCCTCCTGTGCCCCAGCTGTGCTACTTAGTTGTTCTTCGTTCAGTTTTCCCCAGATAATTTTTTCCGGCACTCTAACCTCCTATTTATTGCATCTACTTTACTGTAATCCACACTTCCACCTTCTCCAGCAAAACTCGGGGCACCCGGTATGTCTGTCACCACTTTGGAAAGGGCAGCACTGAGCTCCTTACATTTTAGAATCACAAGTTTTTCCCTCTTCACATACTGCACACATTTTATCTCTATCTACAAATCTAGCCCTGTATGTGTTTCTGCTGCCCTGTATTTGTTTCTCACTGACAGGTCAAAATAATCTTTTTTTTATTATCCGAAACAATTAAAATTGATGCCTGGATATTATCCTCAAAATTCAGAAGTTGAGAACTAGATATTTGGGAAGCAAAAAAAAAACAATTTCCCAAAGCCGAGTTTGAAGTTCCCACACGATCCGCGCCAGTGCTGTCAAAGATTTGGTCGTCCTGCAACTCGAGTTTCTCTCACGCCTCCGAATCATCCGCACCTGAAGTGTTGTGTTCGCCTGCATCCCGCAATCAAACGCTCTTTTCCGTGCCTGCGCCTGCCGCCCATCGCTGTGAGCAGACGACGCTTCACTTTCGAGTTTGAAGTTCTTTTAGGGCCCTTTCAGTGATCTCAAATTCTTTGAAACGGTGTAAGGTCAAAGAGTACGCGCTGTGGACTTTTGTGAGCGCCGTGAGGGGCCACGTCGCGCCGGTTCTGTGTGAAAAACTACTCCGGCAGAGTCGCAACTGAAGTTAAGGTAAACAGATATCAAACCCAGTTTGACCTTATGAGGATTTCCTTTTCGAAGTCGGAGGTCGTTGGGCGCCTTAAAGCGAGAACTTTGTTTAATTCTTTTACTCACCAATCATCCTCAGTGCTACATGTACCAAGTGCCACCATGTTTTCCGAGGGAAGGTAAAAAGCAGCGCCTCCTCTATAGGGTAATGCCTGGCAAGAGAGTCCGAAGAGCACGTCCATGCCTTTTCCTAACCTCCTGTCTCGCTCGATGCGCCTTGCGAGCCGCTAGGGGAGCTCGTATCTTATTGCTCTCTGTGGACGCCGTCAAAGCCGTGCAGGCCCAGCTGGCCGTGCTGGCTGCGTGGAGCCGCGGGGCGAGACCGTTATTCGTTTAGACGAAAATGTATAAAAGGGCATGGGCTTGGGTTTTACGCGGAGAATATTTAAGCGAGAATGAATATTAGTTGCATACTACTCACAAAGCACTATACTCCGTTCACCCTTAAGCTAAGACTAGAAGCTCCTCCTTTAGCGCGAGCTGGCTGGCTTCCACAGTGCTTCGCTTGCGCGTTCCTGCGTGTTCGCACTTGTGTTAGCAAGGGCAGAAAGCTCGCTATGAAGGTGGAGCTGTTAGTCTCAGCTTAAGGGTGAACGGAGTATGGGGGCCTACAATCGGGTGTGTTGGCCAGCTGGTTGAACAGGGGCAGCGAAAGCGCATGCCGCAGAACCCAGGAATCCTAGGCTCAGTCCCCGCCACTTTTAGCTCTGACCTGAATGAGAGTCGCACTTGAGGACGTCAAGTAATCACTGTTGCGTGATTCACGTTAACTATACCTGCTTCTTTTAGTCATAAGTATGAGCGTAGGAGCTACGAAAGCATTAAATGCCTGCTATGCACCCGCACTTGTGTTGTGAAGTGCTGTTAAGACGTTATGCTATATACTATTCCACCACAAGTGTGGGCGAAAGCGCAGCTACAATCACGAGCATGATGCCCTGGCAATGTTCGCATCTTGCGAACGGATGAGCTCATCACTACCCTTCCAGCACTGAAGAGGTGGATATTGTACCAGAGCACAGAATGTTGTGAACCTGCTGCAAACCAGTGTGGAATGCGCTGTGAATATAATGATGGAACTCCTCATTTTGACATGCAAACAAGGCGACAGGCAACACACTGCACGAAGTTCGTGAACTCAGGAACCATGCAGTTACGCAGCTGGCATCACGGAAGAGAATCCGGCCGTGGCAAAACTGTATGATGAAAAACCCTTGTCTAGTTTCATGAAGCTCAACTAATTTGATTGGAATAGCCACTTTTCGGAACTACCTTTGCACTATTAATATACTTTTATTTAAGTAACTAGAGCAATAAAATGAAACCACTGCTCATGTTTTTTTGGTTTTTTTTACGGTATTACAAAATTTTTATCACAGTTCTTATAAATTCCTTTCTAACTTATCATTTTCGCTTCCCTCACAAACAGTATCAATTTTATTCCCAAATCGCTCCCTACATCTGAAGTTTTATTTTGAAGACGCCCCACGGAAGAGTGTGAAAAGCTGTGCGAGCGGCTTTGTGTGCTCCGCTGGCTTGAATCGCTGGGATAGGATGCATGCACTGCCGGTATCTGACAGGCATTACCCTAGACGAGGCGCTATAATAAAAAGCCAGGAGGCGACATTACTCTGGACTTTGACTTTCAATATTTCAGAAAGATTAGCCGTAGTGCATTCACAGGTCGTTAAATAAACATGTTTTACGGATGCCGTAATTAAATATTATAGGAATTTTGCTTACAAGGCTTCTAATTTTATCATTTTTGACATCACAAATAAAAAGAAGCGAGGAGGTGAGAAGGAAGAAAGAGGAACAGCAAAAATAAAAAGGCTTTCTTGCACGGGAAATTGTTTTTTCAATGTATTTTTTGTGTCTTTGACTACAACTTCCATTGTTTTAGAAAACTACAAAAAGTACAACCTTTGGGGTGTCAGTGCCCCTTAAAAAACACATGCATTGGGAAAAAAAATTTGATGAAAACAGCCTGGACAGAAAAAGGATGCCATAAAATGAATTTGCAATTAAAAAGAAATCTTTGAGCTATATTTACGACGTGAAACAAACTTGTAGTTGGCACCCGCGAGAGCCGCCACCGGTCATGGGTAGACCTGTACACCGCCGCCGGGGCCGCCGAGGCCGTTCAGCGCTGCCGCTGAAGTTCCTGCCGCCGCACGCTGAGCGTGGCGCACTGCTGGTTGAACTGGTTGGATGTGTTTCTCCACACCACCACCGCCGTAGGGAACAGTGTAGCGCGCCACCGCCGTGAATTTCTGAGCGGCGCACAGGCTTATCACGTGGTGCTTGCGCTCTCTTGGGAGCTTCCTTTGGGCTCTAAAAGTTACTTATTCAGTTTCATTCTTTTGTTGCACTTCAAACGAAGATTAATAAGTAAATTTTTGGAGACCATAGGAAGCTCCCGAAAAACCGCAAGCACTACGTTACCATAGCGGCCAGTCACATGACCATAGCGGAAACTTTTTCGCGGGCTCCTGTGGGTGCCAACTACAAATTTGTTTAGTTTCATAAATGCAGCTCTAAACATTTCTTTTTATTGTTATAAAATGTATTAGGACATCCTTTTCCCGTTTAGACTGCTTTGCATGTGTCCTTTAAAACTCCCGTCCCGGCATGAGCCGGCAAAGTGCTCCCCCTGGAATTATCGCCTTGCCAAGGTGTGCCCACGGCTACCAGACTGATTTTTGACCAAAACGTGGCTGCCCGTAAATCTGCATAGACAGAAGAGGCACGACAAGTTAGAAAAGCGGACACACATGACAAACCTGAAGAATATTGTAACATAAAGAGACGAGTACAGGTTAGGCATCTGACTGGAAAGCCCCGATAAATTGAGCCATTGTTTGGTGCCAAGGCCATGCCTTTCGAAGCAAGCACTACCGACAGCCAAAAGTAGTGAAACTCTCGGTGTACTCTGAACCCAAGGTCTTAACTAAGCTCTTTTCTTTTTTATTATTAGTGGACCCTCTTGTGTGCGTAATAATGAGAAAAACCTGCATGTATTTACCCAGTTTGTTCCCAAAACTAGCTGTCCATAGTCTGGCCTGTGGGCTTTAATATTCACAAGGCACAGTTGCCTGGGGAGGGATTGGACCGCCGAAATTGCGTCTATTTAGCGGGGCATCCATATTAACTGGACATGACTGCATCACGTGGTGAAATTCTTTTACTGATAAATTCAAGGAAGACTTTTGATCTGATCTGCCATAATCAAAGTCATTGGCCAGTTAGAAAACGTCATATCTAACAATCTCCATAAATGTTTTTGTTGTGCTCTCTGAATAATGAGGTATTGAGATTTTCACTTTTCAAATATAAAACTCTTGTGACAAAAAGAAAAGAATTCTGAGAAGACAGGAATACTTCAAAGCAAGAAGATATGTAAAGTGTGATTTAGAAATCAAAAAAAAAAATGTATGAATATATTTTTTTATGATTTTCACTTTTTAAGACTGGGGACTCCCCTTAAAGGGTAACTGCAAAGAAAAAAAGGTGTTTTTTTAAACAGCCTAATTGGGACAAGCATCTCACAAAACAAATCTTCCGCGAAAGCAAAAATTTTTTTAGCAATATTTACGCCACAGGACGTAATTTAGTCAGAGTCACAGCCTCTGCACATTTGAAACTCCCGCTCTTTCGACCTGCGCGCAGGAGAACTACGCCCCGCCCCTCACTCTTGGATTCTCTTGGATTGACTTGGCTGCGGAGCATGCAGCGTCTTGACTCCCGGCCGCAGATCGGGGGGGAGGGGAATGGGAAGGGGGGAAGGTGCCGTCGATGCACGCTGGAAGCTAGAGCCGGTTTGCTTTCGTTGTTTTTGTTTGGTCGGGGAAAATGGCAACAACGCACGTTCAACATGGCGCCGGTATTGTTTTGGTTTGACGGGACGCGATAAGCTCCGGGGTTTGCGAGCACATGTCGCGAAGACGTGACCTTAGAAGTGCCTCTGTGATGTTCCCGGAAGACGGAGAGTTTCATTCGTAATCGTCGTGTGTGCTTTGTAAGCGAAGGGAGTCACAGGATCCACTAGTGCACAACCACAAGCCAACGTTCACGACAGAGCTGCGTTGACTTCGGCGATCTCGTTCTGTTTGGTGCAACACCGCGATGCGACAGAGAACTGAAACGTTCGTTGTGTGTGGTGCGGGGCTTGGAAGTAGAAACCCACACTAACACGGAGCGCAAATTGGTTGATGTGGGGTTGACGGTCAACGGGTTCAGTCCCGTCGTCGTCAGCTGATCCGGTCCAGCTGGTTCGATAGGACGCAGCAAGCGTTTTTAAAAGTAAATCTTCCTTCGTTTCGTTTTATAATCTGGAAGATTCCCGACGCATACCGTGAGTAAAAAGCTGCGGGGCGTTTTCAAGAAAATTACGTCGTTTTAATTGAACAATGGACTCCGGATTGTTGTCCTAAATCTGCCGTTTTTATGCTTCGTGTTGTTAGACGGCGGTTGCACAGCGAACGTGTTTGCACAACGACGCACACCACTCGAGTAGATGATTCGGTCCTCCAAACGACCGGTTTTACAGAATTGCAGGGAAACTTAAGTGACCACCGATATTTTCCTGTAAATCTCGTGCGAGTTTGTAGCGCTCATCATGCGGTGTGAATAAATTTGGGCAAGATTTCCTACCTGCCCACAGATGCATGAACTGAGACCATTTGTTACGTAGTGAACATAGTGCTTTTTCTTTATTTTGGGAAGGGGCATTGGTGCATTTATTATGGTACAACCACTTGAGAGTTCAGAAATCGGGGAGAGCGACCAAGCTTTCCTAACTTTGTCTCTTTTCTCTCTGGCACTGCCCCAAGTTGCAGTTTCGGTAGGCATACCTACTAGCAGGTACAAACTGCTCTAAAGCAGGTAAAAGACTGAGAAGTCAGGTCGGTGCGGACTCTGTGTTTCGCAAGATTACTGGGGAAGTTCTTTTGCGAGGTATGCGGGATATGCAAACGACTTTGTTATGCCCGTCGTTCGTGTCTCTCCAGCAAAACGAATAAGATGATCTACAAAGGCGTAATCACAAACCAACGTTACTAAAACACTCAGTTGGGAAACTCACCGTCGAAACCTGGGCCGCTGGCGTCCACCGAGACCGAGCTAAATACGACAACAGCGCCACTCTTTATCATTTGTCTGTACTGCGGTCACCTTGAGCTTTTAGAAAGCAACAGAAAAGACTCTTTTTGTATGAAATTTATTAGAGTTTAGCACAAAATGAAGGGCGCGTGATGTTTTTAAAATTTTAGTTAGGAAGGTTTTGTGGCACAATTAATATTGTTTTTATACAACCATGCCTCAGCGGTGCTTTCAGGTAGCGCGTCCCGACCTAGGTGCATTTTAACTTCGTTGGTAAGACGCGGCGCGTCCGCTGGGGAGACGGGGGTGGCGCCCTGTAACCTCTACCACCGTATCTGTTTTGGCGGCAAAGTGGCCGATTAAAGCCAAGATAAAAGTAACCTGAGGTTCCTCGAGTGACTGCTGCGGGAGAAATGGTGGCGTTGTGTTCGCCATTAGCTCGGTTCGCGAGGACAGATCGGGGCCACTTTTTCAGAGCATTCTCTATGGCAGTTTCCCAACTGAGTGTTTTAGTAACGTTGTCACAAACCAAGATTTACGATAGTAGTACACATTCCATTCAAACAACTTTACGTAAAATAATTCGGAAGCCGAGAAAAAGAAAATCTGTCCTCTAAAGCAGAATTCGGACGTCCGAAGGCTTCTGCGGACAGCTGTTATGTAATAACCTGGCTGTACCAGGTCTTTTACGTAACAGCTGTGTCTCAGTCGCGGACGTTCGGGGCACCCGGTGCGAATCTCGAAGGCCTGCGGAGCGAAATGACGAGAACATACCTGGACTCGTTTGTCGCTACGCAAACGCCCGATTGCCTGCAGCTAAATAGCATTCAGCTTGTGATGTTTCGGGACGACATGGCTGCGGGAAGACTCACTGTCGCGACCACTCATCTCGCAGCACTTTACAGAGAAACGGCGCTGCTTACAGGAGCTGACATTTAAAAAAAGTCGGCATTTGCACGCGCAAGCAAGGAAAAAAAACACGCTAAGAAAGCAAAGAGGAAAACGAAAAAAAACAAACCGCGCTTTATGAAAGCCAAAACCCCGCGTCGCTTTCTATCACTAACACTGGCGACAGCTGCTAAACACACACTACTTCACTTCAGGAAGTCTCACTCAAGCACCTGGGTCAACACAAAACACTGATCACTTCGGCGAAACGACTAGTCGAGGTAGGCGAAACAGGCGGGAGCAGAGACTTCGGCGGCCATGAAAGAATGGCGAAGCTTTTGTTTGTTTTGGTATGAATCCAAACGGAAGTGCCTGTCTTGTAAACCTTTTGTAAAAAAACAACTCTCATTACATGGGTTATTCTTTAAACATAAAAATATGCCGCTCAAAAGGAAATTACAACATATAACAAAGGTTTAACAACCAAGATCTAAGCTGTCAATCAAACTCTTAGCCAATGAGAAGTATAGCAGCCGATTGGGATTGACGTCACGGAATCCCAACTTCGTGGCGCGCGATTTAAAACGGACGAAATAGCCGCAAACTAAAATCAGTCTCACCCAATAAATATTGCTGTAAAAATTTTTTTTTTTTTTTCGCGGAAAAATTGTTTTTTGACGTGCTTGTCCCAATTAAGGCCCGTTCACACTCTTGCGACCTCTTAAATCTTGGTTCCTTGCGACCTGTTAAACCTCTTAAAACGAGAGGACACAGTGGCGCCATCTATCGGGTTGCAGTGTAAACTTGACGGTTTGGCTTATTTTCTATTTCTCCCACGCATTATCCTTTCTTTCTTGGCTCGAAAAGCTTTTGGAAACGTTAAATTTCCGAGGTCGAATGTGCGTAATACCTATGAGAAAGGCTCGTTTATAACGTTTCCAAAAGTTTTTCGAGCCAAGAAAGAAAGGATAATGTGCGGGAGAAATAAAAAATATGCCGGACCGTCAAGTTTACACTGCAACCCGATAGATGGCGCCACTGTGTCCACTCAATTCAAGAGGTTTAACAGGTCGCAAGGAACCAAGATTTAAGAGGTCGCAAGAGTTTGAACGGGCCTTTAGGCTGTTTAAAATATTGGCATGTTCCCGAGTCCTATCATTTATGCACCGCCCGGTCTGTCCGATGTAACAGCGGCCGCATGTCAGGGGTATGTGGTAGATAACCTCCTTGTCGCACTGGGCATAAGCGGTCCTGTGATTGGTGCCACACCCCTTGCTGTTGCTGGTTTGCCCCTGATTGACCTTGCGGCACAACGAATAGGCCTTATTGGGCGCCGAACACAGCACTTGTACCCCGTGCCGATTTGCCATCTTCTTTAATCTATGTGTAATCCCATGAATATATGGGACAACCACAAACGGCCGTCTTGTCTTCGTTTGCTGTGTGGAAGGGTCGTTGCGTCCGCATGTTGTCTTGATGGTGCGGCAAATTCTTTCGCACACGGAGGCAATTACATGTCGCGGGTAGCCCGCGTCCTCGAGTCTGGATATTTGCAACTCGAAGCTTCGGGAGATCTGATGCTCACATGATTTCTTCAGGCTAGAAGACAGGGCTGTGGCAGCTACTGCCTGCTTAACAGTTTTTGAATGCTGTGACGAGAAGGGGAGAAACCCTTTGCCTGAACGGGCTTGGTATCTCCAGCAAACATGATCAGCTCTGAACTCCAAAACCAAATCAAGAAACTTGATGGACTTCTTGACTGTAAGCTCATGCGTGAAAGTGAGCCCCATGCATGACTGCTGAAAAATCCTCAGGATGTTGTTGAGGCACCCGTCGTTATGATCGTCAACTTCTGTAGTGCATAAAATAAGGAAATCATCTCCATACCTAAATATCGCCGCGATTCTGGAATCTTTAATGCTTTCTTGGATGGCACGCCCGCACGCTCCGAGAAAAACTTCACACAGATGTGGGGCCACTTGGGATCCTATGCACACGCCGCTTCTCTGCACGTAGTGGCGATCTTGGTACGCCACCACCGTGGCTGATAGGTAATAGCGCAAAAGTTCTAAAAAGGTATCCACTTGCATCCCTGCCGCATTCTGGAATGAATGCGGCAGGGATGCACTCCATCCCGCATGCACGTCTACTACAAGTTCTCCGGTCAAACATAGAAGACCAAGGCCTCACATCATTCCAGAATGCGGCAGGGATGCAAGTGGATACCTTTTTAGAACTTTTGCGCTATTACCTATCAGCCACGGTGGTGGCGTACCAAGATCGCCACTACGTGCAGAGAAGCGGCGTGTGCATAGGATCCCAAGTGGCCCCACATCTGTGTGAAGTTTTTCTCGGAGCGTGCGGGCGTGCCATCCAAGAAAGCATTAAAGATTCCAGAATCGCGGCGATATTTAGGTATGGAGATGATTTCCTTATTTTATGCACTACAGAAGTTGACGATCATAACGACGGGTGCCTCAACAACATCCTGAGGATTTTTCAGCAGTCATGCATGGGGCTCACTTTCACGCATGAGCTTACAGTCAAGAAGTCCATCAAGTTTCTTGATTTGGTTTTGGAGTTCAGAGCTGATCATGTTTGCTGGAGATACCAAGCCCGTTCAGGCAAAGGGTTTCTCCCCTTCTCGTCACAGCATTCAAAAACTGTTAAGCAGGCAGTAGCTGCCACAGCCCTGTCTTCTAGCCTGAAGAAATCATGTGAGCATCAGATCTCCCGAAGCTTCGAGTTGCAAATATCCAGACTCGAGGACGCGGGCTACCCGCGACATGTAATTGCCTCCGTGTGCGAAAGAATTTGCCGCACCATCAAGACAACATGCGGACGCAACGACCCTTCCACACAGCAAACGAAGACAAGACGGCCGTTTGTGGTTGTCCCATATATTCATGGGATTACACATAGGTTAAAAAAGATGGCAAATCGGCACGGGGTACAAGTGCTGTGTTCGGCGCCCAATAAGGCCTATTCGTTGTGCCGCAAGGTCAATCAGGGGCAAACCAGCAACAGCAAGGGGTGTGGCACCAATCACAGGACCGCTTATGCCCAGTGCGACAAGGAGGTTATCTACCACATACCCCTGACATGCGGCCGCTGTTACATCGGACAGACCGGGCGGTGCATAAATGATAGGACTCGGGAACATGCCAATAGTTTAAAGAACTTGACGGCAGCAGGTCACTTAGCCCTACATTGCCGTGGCTGCAAGTGCAAGGCAAAATTAGACAAAGTTACCATCATGGGGCACCATCGAAACCGGTTTGCACGGGAGGTTTTAGAAGCTTTAAACATAGAAGAAAAAGGGGACATGTGTGTTAGTTCACCATCTGTGACCTTAACCAGAGAAGAGAGGACGTTCTTGCGAGGTGGAAGTATTGCCCACAAGTAAACAGACGAGTAGGATGCCCTAGTTGTAAAAATGAGAAAAAAAAAAAAGGAAGAAGTGCAGCAAGCTAGGTTTGATCGTTGGTTTGATTGATCCTAGCCTGTCGATGAAGATGAAGTGTTTCATTAAATGCAGTTGGTAGTCCAGCGGTTGAATGCGTCTCTCTCGTCCTCCTTACATTTGTATGCTTGGTTTGTTCAGCTGGTGTATCCTAAATATGTTTAACCATTGTGCTCAACTCTTTCCCGTGGTTAGTTCTCTTAAAACGAGAGGACACAGTGGCGCCATCTATCGGGTTGCAGTGTAAACTTGACGGTTTGGCTTATTTTCTATTTCTCCCACGCATTATCCTTTCTTTCTTGGCTCGAAAAGCTTTTGGAAACGTTAAATTTCCGAGGTCGAATGTGCGTAATGCCTATGAGAAAGGCTCGTTTATAACGTTTCCAAAAGTTTTTCGAGCCAAGAAAGAAAGGATAATGTGCGGGAGAAATAAAAAATATGCCGGACCGTCAAGTTTACACTGCAACCCGATAGATGGCGCCACTGTGTCCTCTCAATTCAAGAGGTTTAACAGGTCGCAAGGAACCAAGATTTAAGAGGTCGCAAGAGTTTGAACGGGCCTTTAGGCTGTTTAAAATAAACTTTTTTTTTTTCTTTGCAGTTACCCTTTAAAGGGGGACACTGGCTAGACGTCGAACTTCTGAACTACTCAAGTGATCGGAATGAAATTTGCAGGAGAGATTTAGCTTCAGATGTAGGTGTACTGTGCAAACTTTCAGCTCTCTAGGACAAATCTACATACCTGCATAAGATGATGTGTCACTCTTCGTTAAGAAATCTATGATATGCAAATGAAGCTATTAAGCACCATTTTGACTGCTTGAATATAAAGTGGAGGACGTGGGACTTCCGGCTATCTAGTTTTAATAACTTAAATGTAAATATTTCAGGAAGAGTTATTACCTCAAAATATGAGATGCATATCTGTCCTTTGTCGATTTTAGAAAACTTAGTTTTTTATCACTGAGGACTTCAACTTAAAATAAAGTAGGTAGCCCGATTCCCCAGTAAATTTCAGTTAAAAACATCTTGATTGCGGTATCAAAATACTTTCACCTTCGAACAAATGATTCCTTCATATGAAGTTTGCAGCAAAAAGTGGAACTGAGAAAAACGCATTCCAACATTGAACTCCTTTACTTTGTTACTGCCTTACAATGTCTTGAAAATATTTTTTATTAACATAACTATTTGGTGTATGGTTAACAAATTTGGTGTAAGGGTATATTATTAGTTTCTAAAACTGAAAACCTCAAAATTGAGAAATGAATTTTTTAAAAAAAAGGTAAAATTTAGGCCCATGTCCCCCCTTAAAGGGGCCCTGCAATGACTTTTTACTGGTTTTTAATTTGCACCGAACCTAAGCGCACTGAACGTAGTAACTTAATGAAACTTTTCTTTTCGCAAAATTCGCTTTATTTTAAAAGTTATAGGCAAATTAGAATTACAAAAACAAGCAAAAAATAACCTCCTTCATGACGTCGTAGGTCCTGGCTTCAGTGGCCGTGAACTAGAGGAGAGATAGTGAGCTCATCGAGCGCTCACGGCTGCCGCACTCCGTGTCGACGGCTCGAGAGGGCGCCACTAAAGCGTGTGTTGGATAGGCTGTATGAAGCGGGCGGCCAGGGCGGCTCGCATTGCATTTGCTGCGCGATTAAAGACTATTTCGGCATAACACTCCATTGGCCGCAAATGACAGCAAACACGGGGTAAAAATCAGTACAGAACGGGAGCCACTTCGCGCTGCCATACCGCCAAATGGCCTTTCTACGCTCCGAGACCTTTCTACGCTCGTCGTTCGTCGGCGCCTTATCCCACTAGCCCTTTCTAATATGCGCCGCTTTTTCGCCGCTTGGTGGCAGGTATGTCGACGGGTCTTCATTTCTTGTTTCGTACTTTATAAACTGCATTTGTTTCTTTTCTGATCTAAAATACTGAACAAAAACTACTTTCATACATAATTGAAACGGTTCGCGACACCTATATTTTGTATCTCGACTAAAAAAAAGCTTTTAGCGGCTGTGACCAGTAGTAAGCCCAGGACCAAAAACGTCACATTTTGCGCGCTTTCGGTACCACGGGTCGCCCTCGTCGGTGGAGGAGGTTTCCACGTCGTCCGGTTTAAATATGACGCACTGATATTTAGTCATCTCTCTCCGTGCCCGTTGGCTTGCCCGAACCCCAAGAGACGTGGAAACCGCAAAAAAGGTAGACGCTTAAAAATGATTGCAGGGCCCCTTTAATGGTGCCAGTTGCATTCGAGTGCTTCCATGAACCGAATTCCAAAGCACAGCAAAATATGAAACTACAGCTGCGGCAAAACTGCATGAATGACTACACTCTAAGATAAAAGGGAGCGTGAGTTGCTCCCTCAAGGGAGTAAATATGCTGCCACAACTTCTGGTCTCCTAGGGAGCAACTGTAATGGGAGCAAACTTTGCTCCCCCTTTATTAGCCCCTCAAAGTTGAACCCCCCCGACACACTTTTGCGCCCTTACATTTAGGCTACTGGGACTAAGTGTTGTGCCCTTACCTTGTTTATTACTAGATTGCGCCCTTACACACCCAGGTGGCACTAGTCAACGTCAAATTAAAAATTGGTAAAAGAAAATGTTATCGCTGAGGTAGATATTTTCCACGCTCAATACATTCTCATATGAACAGCGCTTAGTTCACATTTGCATACATGTTATACATTTTCACATAGACAAGGGGTTAGAGCACAGATGACACACGCACAACACACACGCAATGACACACTAATTCAATCTGCACTCCCAAAAGCTACCCATGCATCTTTTATACTGATCATATGAAAGGAGTCGTTTGGTCAGTGACCATCTCAATTGTGAACAATGTTACAAATATTGTGGTGCTTTTGCACATATATTGTTCTCCAATATTGTTGCTAAACTTTCCAAGGAGTGCATCTCTTACTAAGAAGTAATGGTACACGCAGTAATTATTTGTGACAAACTAAAACAGCATCCCCATAGGCTCCCAGCAGCCATGTTCTCGCTTCCCCATATAGACTGCCCACTTTGCGCATGCGCGTCTCCGTGGCAACCGCATCGTCTCTTGCGAAAAAAAAACCCACAGATCTTAAAGAATACAAAAAAAAAGAAAACAGAAAGAACCCTTTTTGTTTTTGGGAATATTTTTACCACGTGCTACGTGGATATTTTCATCCCAGTTAAGCCAAAAAGAAAATATAAATGCTTTCAAAGCACGTTCTAAAGATACAAAGAGGGAAACAGCACCAAAAGTACGGAGGACAAAGAACGAGGAACACACAGACCGAGTGCTGACTGACAGCTGGTTTATTTCTGGAAACCACCTACCGGCATAAAACCACAAACATACATCGGACCATCGCCTAAGGGCACGTGTCACAACTCTCCAAGAACATAATTTCCTTATCGATCGTTCAGTCAGCGCTCGGTTTGTGTGTTCCTTGTTCTTTGTCCTCCATACTTTTGGCGCTGTTTCCCTCTTCGTAACTATGCATAACCAACTCGCCCAATTTTCTACGGTGCTACATTCTAAAGAATGCAAAGGGGAAGGACGCCAGAACAATGGCAGGGTGTCTACCGACCGGGAAAACGTGGAATTGTCAGGGAATTTTGAGACACCTGGAAAAGTCAGGAAATTGTCAGGGAAATTTCCAAAAAGATTGCCGAGTCAGGGAATTTATCCCATGCTCGCCCGCTTACGCTAGAAGCGACAGGCACGGGCAGGCATAGCCACGAGCGCAGTCAAGTGCGGCGTCGCGACCCCCTAAGCGCGGTGCGACCCGCCTATTTTTCCACACGCTGCGCTTCACACGAGAGCATGTGCGAAGCTGGCGGCTTGTCGTTCTTTTAGGCCCGCTTCAGAGGGGGCAACTTTTCCAGCAATTTTGTGGTTGCTGGCGGGTTGTTCCCTAGCTTTCCCTAGATCGACACGAATTGCTGAGATCGGGTCTGGCTCGAAACGGACGAGCAACTCGAACAACTCGGAGCCGTTTGAAGCGGCAGCAGTCAATCAGAGACACAATATTTTCACGTGACACCCCTGTGGTGGTGATGATGACAGCTAAAGACTTGGTTCTGGTTTGAAATAGATTGTTTTTGGGAATAAACCTTTTCAGAAAGATGAGTAAGTATTCTCAACGCCATTCAAAGATATAAAAACACGTTTTTAGTGCATAGCTTTGCGTCTAAATAGTGCAAGAAAATTCAAAGTGAATGATGATGATAGCAAGTCGTAGCAATTCGGTTGCTGCGTGTGAACGCGGACGGCCCGTGTTGCTGGTGTTGCGACGTCAAGTTGCTGGGTGAAATTGCTCCGTCTGAAGCGGGCCTTAGTACACTCTAAAGCCACTAAATAAGCTACACTTTAGAGTAGCAATGCTAAAGTATGGCGGCTAAAGAGTTACAGTTACTGGTGAAGCAGAGTAGCAGCGGCCATTTTGTTTAGTTCGTGACTCTTGTCAGGTGGTGTTGCTTAGTACGAGGAGAAACAGTTACTCTAGCCGATACTAGGTGGTGCGAGTCACCACTCACTCGGAAGAAAACAGCCGTCGTTCATTCATCTACCCTCTGAGAGGGGCACGCCTAGCGATCCATTCGTTTGTCAGATATGGTGTTTTTGCGCTTCCCCGTAAACGCAACCTGGACGCCTGCACTCTACAAGCTCTGCCACGTGCGTTTGTGGCTTTGGGTTGGGCTTTCTATTGTGTTATTTTCCGGAAGTGGAGATATGTGAAAGTGACTATGTCACTTTCGAAGAAGTGCTCCTTCAACCTTAACTGGACGAACCCGGACACATCCACGAATGCAAGTTGGATTCGGCCCGTTCCAAATGATCCAAATAGTGCTCACTGCAGAATGTGCTGCAAGTTCTCCCTTAGCAACATTGGGAATAGAGCGATTACTACTCATGTTGAGGGTAAGAAACATCAAGCTGCTATGAAATATCTGCAAAGCGTTTCCCAGAGCCCAATCATATTTTTCAAAACTGCGACAAATGCGGACTTCCCTTCCGCGACAGCAACGGGTGTTTTGTCCGGAGGTAGCAATAGCACTTGTAAAGCTCCGGCAATGCGTCTAACCACCGCCACGGAAGCTCTTAGCCCCTCTGTGAAGACGTGGGTGGTGGCTTTTGATTGAAGAAGGAAGTCACAAAGGCCGGGATCATGTGGTGCTTGAACACTATAACTTCTCATGGGTCTTTCCGTTCAGCGGCAGCGTCTGCCTCGCTGTTTCCGTTGATGTTCCCCATGTGTGAGACCGCCAGAAAAATGCAGCTTAGAAAAGACAAAGTGGGATATACCATATGTCATGGTATCGGCCCATACTTTCAAGAGAAGTTGCTAGCAAGCCTCTCTAACGTGCCATATCTGATGGTTGCTTTTGATGAGTCACTGAACAAAGTAACTCAGAACAAATGGATGTACTGATCAGGAACTGGGACCAATGAACAATGGTGGTGCTCAAGTCAGCGCTGGCTTCCACTGGAACAGGGGCTGTGATAATTATAAAGTGCTGGAACAGGAGCTGTGATTGTTATAAAGTCAGCTCCAACCCCTAATCATGCCCTCTCCTGTAATTTTTGATGCTACGATTGTCTGTGGATACCTAGCCCTGCGTTCTGAAACAGCAAGTACGTCGCTAACGGTGGCCATCGGCGATCCAGCAGACGCTGCCATCTTGTCCGCGCGCCTTTTGTTCCCGCGCTTTTGCTCCCGCACTCCTCGGTTAGTCCTGATCGAGTGCAGTTAGTCCTTAGCATTTGCGCACAATACTTAGCTCGAACCAGATGGTCTCTTCCTCTTCAAGGAGCAAATGGGAGTTCAGAGGACCGAATGCTGCCATTAGTCCTTTGAGACCATCTTTTTTCTTAGGGTGTACTGTTTTCCAAACTATCTCGATAACTTGGTTGGGCTTTCCTTGTTTGACAATACATCTGGTATTTTCTTCTAGGTGATGGAGCCACATCATTAGGGGAAACCAGCTGCCCACTGAAAGTCACAGAGGGCACCTGGTTCGGATGCTGTTCCTGCACCTATGTCACCAGAAATCAGCGTGTAATTGTGAGCCACCTGGCTGCCCATGGTGATGACCGATCCAAGTGTCAGCACCTTCCCATGTCTGGCTCTAAGTCCCAAGTGCTCAGCAACACTCAAAAGCAAAAGTCTGAAAAGCCCTTTAAGTGCATGCAATGTCACAAAGCCTTTACTCAGAGTAAAAGTTTGATCTACCACAATCGAACACACACAGGTGAAAAGCCATTTAAGTGCAAGCTTTGCCCTGAAGAGTTTGTTTGCAATTCCCTTCTGACCTACCATAATCGTTTGCACACTGGTGAAAAGCCATTTAAGTGCATGCAATGCCCCAGAGCCTTTGCTCTAAGTTCCCATCTGCAAATTCATAATCGAATGCACACTGGTGAAAAGCCATTTCAATGCAAGCAGTGCACCCGAGCTTTTGCTCGAAATTCCGATCTACAAATTCATAATCGTTTGCACACTGGCGAAAAACCATTTAAGTGCAAGCAGTGTCCCCTAGCCTTTGCTCAAAATTCCCATCTACAAAGCCATAATCGAATGCACACTGGTGAAAAGCCATTCAAGTGCATGCAGTGCCCCCGAGCCTTTGCTAATAGTTGGTCTCTGAGAAGTCATAATCAAACGCACACTGGTGAAAAGTCATTTAAGTGCAAGCAATGCCCCAGAGCCTTTACTCGAAATTCCCATCTACAAAGACATATTTATTTACATACTGGTGAAAAGCCATTTAAGTGCAAGCAGTGCCCCCTAGCCTTTGCTCGAAAGTGCAGTCTGCAAAGCCATAATCGAATGCATACAGGTGAAAAGCTATTTAAGTGCAAGCAATGCCCCAGAGCCTTTACTCGAAATTCCCATCTACAAAGACATATTTATTTACATACTGGTGAAAAGCCATTTAAGTGCAAGCAGTGCCCCCTAGCCTTTGCTCGAAAGTGCAGTCTGCAAAGCCATAATCGAATGCATACAGGTTAAAAGCTATTTAAGTGCAAGCAGTGCCTCCAAGCCTTTTCTTATAATAGAAGTCTGATCCACCATTATCAAAAACAGTGTTTAAAGAAAAACTAGGGTCATTAACTTTTTTATTTTTCATTTATCGTGCTGAAATTTAGTGTACTGGTGTATTTCTCACTGATGATTTCAAATATGCAAATAGTTTTCAGATAGCTTTACTAGATCCTGTGTTATCAATAAATTTTTAATTTAAAATAGGCCCTCTTTTTGGGTTGTTAGCATTAAATTCTTCAGAATATATCAGAAATTTTTATAGAATTGCATTTGCCAGGACATGCTTTGTGCAGTGAGAATATTTTTGTTGCTTTATATGTCATACAATAATTTTAATTAATCCCAGTCTTAATTCGTTGCCAACGACCCATAAGGAGGACCTAATTAAAATTTCATACTGATAACTAAGGATCTAATACAACTATCTGAAAACTGATTTCATATTTGAAATCGCCACTGAGAAATACATCAGTATACTAAATTGCTGCACGATAAATGAAAAATAAAAAAGTTACTCTCGTCCCGCCTTAAAAACATTACAAGTGCAAACAATGCCCCAAAAGCTTTGCTCTGTATAGCATTTTATCTGCGAGAACCAAATGTACGCACGTGAAAGGCCTTGTAGTTGACCCCTAAGTTTAGCCTGCCCCGTGCGTAATCATTTATGCCTTTTCAATGAAAGTATCCATATACCTGAGTGCAAAGTAGGTCCCGAGGCCCTTGCTCAGACTAATACTGAAGGTCACCGCACTGAAGTGCTTGTGCGCAGTAAGCTTCACAACTTCCAGCAGCGTTCCAGGCGATTTTCTAAACGTTCTTACCTCATCGGGCACATGCTAACACATGAGGTTGAGGTACCCGAAGGGCATTTGTGTAAAGCTTGCAGCAGGTATGCCTTCCAAATGCCAGTGTTGAGGAGCTTCAGTCATTATTTCAGGTTGGTTGGCTACACAGCGAGACATTTTGGCATTGCTCTCCAGCCTTTCGTCCGAATGCCATTATTTGTCATCACATAAATGTATTGGTGCGTAGGAAATGATTCTTCTCTCGCTGTGATCTAGAGGATGGGTCAATGAATAGGAGACGTTTTTCAGAAAAGCTACTCTGGGTTCTGCCCCTGAATGTAATTTGGGTCATGCCCTAGCTCTTGTTCCAAACTCCCTTGAACTTGCTCGAGGTGTGCTCCTTTCAGGTGTGTTCTAACATGTTTTTAAAAATGTCTTTAGTCTTTTCTTTTGATACTACTCTTGTCTATATGGAAGATGCAAATGTTCCAAAAGTTAATGTGTGACCAGAATTTGATCTCTCTTAGTCAAATAAAAAGAAAGGTTGGCAGTTTCAACTTTTACACTGTTGTGTCTTTCAGCCGCTGCAGATTATGGTACTGAAGTAACGTCTGGTTTTCACGCTTGTGACTGCTTACGACCGGAGAAACCTGTTTTTTGGTCTCTTGTGAGGGCTTACAACGTTCTGCACTGGTGTGCAGCCAGTCGTAAGCAGTCGCAAGAGGCTTGAAAACCTGTTTTGTCTCAGTCGGTCGTAATGAATCGCAAGTGTTTGAATGGGCCTTGAGTAGTAGTGTGAAGTAACCTTTTCTAAGATTTTCATTTTAACATCCTGTACAGTGCTAAGACCTCATTCTAGCAGTTTCCACGGTGCGGGACTGATTGCCGAGTGTGTTTGTGTGCACCGCAACACTTCCTGCTACCAGTTGGGACGTCGCTTGGTAAGTCCCTCGCACTGGCGAGCAGGTTTTGCTATTAATTGGCACTGTACCCATTTTGAATACGGTGTAATGCCCCTTCGGGACGGCATTGACGAAAGTTGTGGAAAATTTGGAACTAACTAACACGCTCGTACTTCGTGTTTTTGCCTTCCCTCTTTGCACTGGCATCTTCAAAGTCCAGAGGCATGCGGTTTAGAGAAGCTCGTTTTAGCGAACGCCGTTTTACCGACCCCGGTTTATCGAATCCCTTTATAGAAAACCCAGTTTAGAGAAAACGGCGATGAGCCTCCTTTTAGCGAATTTGGCCGCCGCAAAGTGGCGTGTACGGGTAAGTCAGGCGAGTTAACATTCTTGTAATGAGCCGCTGCAGACTGCTGCCGCAAAGCAGCGGGAGCACAGCGGGGGGCATGGCCACCAGTGATACACGCGAGAAGTAGGAAAGCCTTTTTTTTAAAAAGCGTCCCCTTTTCGATAAATGGCGTTTCTCTAAACTGAGGCTCTGCTTTCTCTAAAACGGGCCCATTCTCTAAAACGTGCTTCGATGAAATGGCATTCGATCAACCGTAGTAAACCCTTCAAAGTCATGTACTATTTATGACACCTGCTTTCATATATCCCTTTCCTTTGTGTTAGGTGTTCCGAATATTTTCTTGCTCCGTGTCCACTTTCCTGTCAGTTGTTTCCGTCTTGCCTAGCTGTCTGCATCAGAATTTTCACACCGTAGGTGTCATTGTTTGCTGGAAAATTCCTTTTGCTTTTTTTTGTGTAATGCAGGATAAGTTGTTTTTCTGCTTCTCTGATGGCTAACATTCTTACATTTCGTTAAAAAAAATGAAAAGGGTCGGGGAAGCTAAATCATGGAACACATGAGCTGGGAAACTGAGCGCCCTTCGTTGCTCACCGCTAGGTGCGCCGCAGATGCACCGCACGGCTATCGCAATTCTTTATTCAGAGAACTTCTGCAGCGCCTAGAAGGCATTGCAGGGGATGAATAATAACGAAAAGAATGTATCAGCATTTGCAGCACAAACTATACATTCGTGTAAAGCGTTCCAGTCCTTGACCGTCCTCACAAAAAACTAATTTTCGCAGAGCTCTGTCCTAGTACAGTATTCGTGTGTCTTGTGCACATGATCATTACGTTTGGAAAAATAATTGGGTTTTAAGAGGCACGATGAGCTATTAATACCAGTAGCTTCATGATAAATGTTGTATAAAAATTTCAACCGTAAATTTTTTTGCCAAACATCCAATGACGCCCATCCTAGTGATTGTTTCATGTTAGTTGCACTAGAAAAACGGTCGTACTGGTCCAGGACGAAACGTGCGGCACAAGTTTGTATTTTTTCCAAGCCATCAATGTGATTTTTTTTGGAATGGTCCCACACAGTGCATGCGTAATCTAGAAGTGGCCCCTCGACGAACTCGCCATTGATGAGGTGCTTGAAAGGTTTTTTTCTATGTAGCGTTCATCAAAGTGACGGGAACAGGTTTCGTCGAGAGCTTCGTCTTCTCGCTTGATGTTCCTCGCCCATTCTTGCCGACCAAGGGGGTCGACTGGAGCCCGGAACAATTGACCTTTTTCAGAGATCGCTAGGCGCATGCGCCGACTCTGGGAGAGGGGAGGAAAGGCAAAGTCGCCATTTTTGGTGGCTCTCTCGCCCGCTTGGTTGCTCAGACAGTGCTTGGTTAGGCTCGACTCCTCCACTTTTCTCGCGGCTAGGCTTCATAGTCGTCATTCCTCACCACCGCACAGCTATAGGTTGCACAAATAACAGCAAAAATGGTTCAAATGCAAGATTTTATAGAGTTTCAGCAGCCTCTGCGGGTCATGCACGAAAGCACCTGATATCAAACCCGCCCCTTTTTGCCCTGCTTTCAAAAGCCTATGACGCGAATCCCCCGTGTTAGGTGGCTGGGTAATCAGTGTGATGGTGGGACATTCTGCTTTTAACTAAAATACAGTAAATGTGAACATGATGGCAAACTTGAAACTGGTTAGGAAAACGAAAACTAAAAAAAAAAAAAGACAGAAAAAGAACAGGCAACGTCTTTTGAGACGTTGCCTGTTCTTCCTTTGCGTTTTCCTTTTCTTACCCCAGTCTCAGGTTTAATAACTGAAAGCGAGAGTGTTGATCAATAGATACGAATGCATGAAGGGATAAAACATATCAGGGGAGCAGGAGTTCTTGAAAGAAGTCCTGTGTCCGTCCTGTCCTCGATGTTCTTTCCTTTCATGTATTCGAATATCAAGTTTACCATAATGTTCAACTTACACCAGCTCGCCTGCACTTTGACTATATTTCCGTTGACATTAAATGTGCACGCGAGGTTGTGTGACGTAATCATGCCGTAGCCGGTTCTCAAGTAAAGAATAACAAGATAAAGCTTTCCGTTCTTCAAGTGTGCGCTATACACACTCGCATCTTGCCACGTTGAAAGTGAAAACACAAAAAAGTATTAGTCACTGGCAAAACATTTAAAGCGTGCGAAACGAACTTAAGCCTTACAGAAACAGAACCCCGATGGAATGCCTTGCAACCACCCGTAAACTCCCGTTTGCTGGGGCCACTTTGTCGAAGGTGCGTAAACGTGCCGAATTCGAAGAGAGATTGTTTCTAACATACCGTTCCTTACTTTTTGACAGTGCAGGCAAGCCTTTGCGATATCAAGACCGCCCGGATTTCACACCGTCCGAGTTTGTTTACCCATTCCCGAATACGGCGATACCCCGTGTGCTAACGCGGTGCACAGGACGGCGAAGTGATGAACGCAATAAACTTGAATAACTTAAAGGGACACTGACACCCCAAAGGTCGTATTTTTTTTATTGTCTAAAACGACGCAAGTTGTAGTCATAGACACGCAAAAAAAACCGCATCGCGAAAAAAAATTTCCATGCGCGCGCGCGCGCCTTTTTATTTTTGGCGTTTAAATCTCCCGCCGCTACCTCCTTGCTTCTTTTGATCGGTGACGTCAAAAATCAGGAAATTTAGAAGCTTTGTAGGCGACATTTCTATAACATTTAATAACGACAATCGTAAAACATGTTTTTTAACGCAATTGGGAACGCACTACGGCCCCTCTTTTTGAAATACCAAAAATCTGAGTTCGGTGAGATGTCCCTTCCTAGATTTGTGTCCTCCCTCAGAAAACTTGGCGGCGCTCGAGCAGATCGGCGAGTATAGGGAAGAAACCGGTTTCCGCGCCGGCTCCCTTCTATCGCGCCAGCTCGCCTCCTCCTCCCATCGGGTCAGCGGAGGTCCGAGAGAAAGTCGGGTCGCAGGAGACCGCAAAATTTGACTGACTGCACTGGCGGGGGTCGCGCGGGAACTTCAAATTCGGCATTTGGAAATTGTTTTTTTAATTCACAAATACTGAATTCCCAAGTTTCGAATTTTGAGGGTAATGTCCCGGCACCGTTTTCAATCGTTTCGGATAATAAAAAAAAATATGATTTTGACGTGTCAGTGCCCCTTTAATTAAGCGATCAAGGAGAGCAAAATCAGCTGTTTGTAGTGGCCGGGCCTCATAAACGGAGCTCACAAGCTCCGCACAAGGGGAATAGTTGGGTCGGTATCGAAACTGGTCACCATTACTTTCCTCACATAACACTCTGCGACTCTGCCTTGAAAGCCGACTCCTTCTTTAGTTGCTTGCACGACGCGACGCCGAAGTGACGATTAAATGACTCCGAGTCGATGGTAGGAACCGATGCAGCGTCGGCAGTCTATCCATTCTTGAAGGTAAAAAAACGAACGAGATCCTCTGTATCGTAGACAGTGGCTTTTGTTAATCCTCCAGGGGCCCTAACCTGGACACTTGGCGAAAAAGTTGGCTAGAAATTCGGCGGCTGCGATTGGCCGATGTCGCACTTGACCTTGGCGCCTGCCAATCACAGCCGCCGTATTTCTCGCCAACTTTTTCGCTAAGTGTTCAGATTAGGGCCCCCGGTCGTCCTCAGCCATTTCGAAGAAAGTATGCAAGCGAAACGAGGACAGAAATACACGTTCAGAATGGTGAAAGACGGAACAACGCCACCAGAGAACATACGTAAACACATGAACCGGGAGACACGCCAGGCCTGGCGCAGACGACGGAGAGACGGTCCCGGAGCCACCAAAACTGTTTCGAGTTATTCCCGCGAGGGCGCGCCACGATCGTGGCCAAACTATGAAAAAGGTCAATTATACTTTTTCTGCAGCCGATTCGTAGCCGCCTTTGCACAACGGCACGAAACAGGTCCTACCTTTCTTCGCTGGCATGATCAGACGCACCCAACACACTGACGCATGACACACCGTTGGTGTTTCGTTGTACACCTCGATGTAACCAGATCCGCACAAACAACAAAGGAAGAACCTCGGACGGCTAGGTTCTGTCACACGGACAAACGTATTTCCGCCATTTTCGCTCGGGCCGCCTACGGGGAGAGTAGAGGCACGGCCACATTGGCGTCGCGGAGGCCAGCGGCGTGACGGTCGTCGCTGCCGGTTGCCGACCGAAACCAGTTTTCGGCTTCACCGGCGCGACGTTCTGCGCCGCACGGCCAACCGCTCCATGCGCGGTTCAGAGATCGGCGCCGCTTGCCGCAGAAGAGAGGAGCCAATGGGAGGTGGCGTAGATAGTGACGTTGCGATGCCATGGCAACGCTCAAGCCGGTCCCCCGCGCCTCTTTCACGTTCCGAAGGACGTGTTCCGTGTCGTCTGCTATCCCTACTTCGCCCCCGATGCCTTCCCCAACGCAGCGGTTCCTTGAAACTGTGCGTCTGGTTCCCTTTTTATATGACAAAACGCAGCCAGACTACCAAAATAATGACGCTAAGAACAACCGCTGGGAAATTATAGGAGAGGAATTCGGAATTACAAGTGAGTTTCTCCGTGGCACTTGTTGCTTGTCGTCTGTGTTGTGACGGATGTCGTGTTGATTTGGTGACACTTTCGAAAGTAGCCTTCATCTCTGGCGCGCCACCGGGGCAGCAAAGCACGGACCTTTCCTTCGGTGTTTTGGTAGAAACAACTCGGCCGGACCCAAAACCTGCGCCTCCTTCCCTTCAGAGCGCGGCGACGTCGCAAGATCAACGAGCAGGCTAGGATAATCACTTTCACGCTGATCACCAGGTCATCATGGACACCTACCATGTGGGCAGCGAGTGCGGTTTCGATGCTGATATATGCGAAAGATGAGAGCCGAAACGGAAGAATCTACCGAAGAGCAGACGACGAAAGAGCGGGAAATCCGGCGGGAGGCGCGCGCGCGATCGCGAGAGCCAGTGCTGTCACGTGACGCCCGCAAAACGGAGGCCAATGTGGACTCCTCACGTTGGGACGCCGGACGGCGGTGCCGCCCAGCGGTGCCGACCGGCGGCGCCGTTCACGCTAGTGTGGTCAGGCTGCTGGACGCAGCGTTACCTGCGCGCGTCATCCAAACCGGTTTCTCCGTGGCCGCTTGAAAGGGCGTACGCTCGGGACACTAGAAAACCCTTTCTAGCCTCTGTAGTCGTGTTGACCAGAATGAGCCGGAATTCGGTTGAGGGCTCTTCGGTTGCGACGGACGTTCTCTGATATGGTTCTGACCCAGTAAGACATGGGTGTGTCCGCTTGACGGTGGACCTCCCCTGGGCGCTTGAGGTCCTTCACCCACACAGTTGATCCGGGGCTCAGTTTGGGTAGTCGTCGAGTCGCGTGACGGCGGTCGAAGTGTGCCCGTTGGCACTCTTTGGCCTGATGGTCGCGTCAATAGTGGCGACGTTGTTGACTTGGCCAGGAGTAAGAAGATCTGTGTACACCAGGACCCGTGTCCGCAGACGTCGCCCCATGAGGAGTTCGGCTGCCCTGTAGGGGTACTCGGTACACGAGTAGGCCGGCCAAGTACGGGTCCTCTGCAGTGCTTTCTCAAGCAGACTCTTCGTTGTCTGCACCGTGTACTCGGACCCTCCCTTCTCCTGAGGACGACGAGGGCTGCTGGTAGTGTGCTCGAAACCGTAGTTTCGGGCAAACTCTGCGAAAGCATCGCAGAAAAACTTTCTCGCCTATACTACCGTTGCAGGTATCCCATGGCGGGCGAATAGGCTCTTCAGACGTTCAATGACAGCCTCAGATTTCGTTGATAGATAGGAGATCTCAAGAAAGCGAGACCGGTAGTCAGCGCACAGCAAATACTTCTTGCCTCGTATATGAAGCAAGTCCAGCCCAACCATTTACCCTGGCAGAGATGGCATCACCGTTGGCATGAGAGGCTCGCCGTTTTGTTGACCTATCTTCGCGCACACAACGCAATTACTGACAACTCACAGCTCGGACTACAGGTCTGGCCACCAGCTGCAGTTTCATTCGCGCGCTGCCTGCACTGTCCGATTCCCTGACGTCCCTCGTGAAGTAGGTTTGACATCTCCTTTCTTAGGAAACCAGAAATAAGGAGGCGAGTTCCATAGAGCAGAAAGTTTCGCAGTGGAACAGGCTTTCCCTGTAAAAGGGCGACACGTCGAGAGGAAGCCTTGACTTTGATGGCCATCTGTTTATGCAGTACTCTCAAAGGATCTGGCAAACTTTGTCTTTCTCTTGGGCTTATTTGACCGAATGGAGTGCTGCTTCGGAGCTTCATCACTGCTCCAAAAGTGCATGACTGAACCTCAGTGCAGGTGATTGTCTCCGCTGGCTTTACCTCTCACCGGAGCCCTTGGCAGAGTATCAGCCGTTGCGATGCTTTTGCCAGGAACATACTGCATTCTGTAGCTGAACCGCATCAGACGCTTGCTAAAACGCTGGATACGAGGAGTGAGCAATGCAGTGCCAACTTTCCCAAGAGCGTCAGCAAAGGTTGATGATCCGTCTGGTAGGTCGCCGTTCCGGTTGCATCACGGAAATCGTCGAACTCGGCGATCCACACCAGCCACTCCAAGCTACTGCTGGGGTCTGCAGCAGTAGCTCTTTTAAAGGAAAACCTAAAACAAATGTGCCATCTTGTTCGCGCATTCGTGAGCGCCTTATTTTGGTCATTTGCTTCAAACCTTTTATACAGGCAAGGCGAGCACGTGCGGCGTGTTGACTTGCATTTCCAGCATTCTCGTTGATGCTGGGCTAATTTGGCAATAAGTCTATTACAATGCCTGGCGTCATCTATTTTGTGCTTCGTTGTCAAGGCTAGCATAGCTTCCGCAGCGTTCTAATTCTTTCGAGAGGAAGCCATGTGTTCACGCAGTAGTGCATGACTGCTGCACTGTGAAAGCTACGCTAAGCTGCACGATGTAGCACGAAATGGGTCCGGCCGAGTTGGACCGAAACACCGAAGGACAGGTCAGTGCTTTGCTGCCCCGGCGGCGCGCCAGAGATGAAGGCTACTTTCCAAAGTGTCACCAAATCAACACGACATCCGTCGCAACACAGACGACATGCAACAAGTGCCACGTTGAAACTCGCTTGTAATTCCGAATTCCTCTCCTATAATTTCCCAGCGGTTGTTCTTAGCGTCATTATCTAGGTAGTCTGGCTGCGTCTTGTCATATAAAAAGGGAACCAGTCGCACAGTTTCAAGGAACCGCTCCGTTGGGGAAGGCGTCGGGGGCGAAGTAGGGATAGCAGACGACACGAAACACGTCCTGTCACTCCTTCGGAACGTGAAAGACGTGCGGGAGACCGGCTTGAGCGTTGCCATGGCATCGCAACGTCACTATCTACGCCACCTCCCATTGGCTCCTCTCTTCTGCGGCGAGCGGCGCCGATCTCTGAACCGCGCAAGGAGCGGTTGACTGTGCGGCGCCGTACGTCGCGCCGTTGAAGCCGAAAGCTGGTTTTGGTCGGCAAACGGCAGTGCCGACCGTCGCGCCGCAGGCCTCCGCGGACCGCGACGCCAATGGGCGCGTTCAGTAGCGCCTCCCTTGCCTCCGAACGGAGTGACTCGAGTCGGGGTCATCGGAGCGCCTACTGAACGGCAAAAAAACCTGCGGCTCCAAACCTGCTTCTACGCAATTTCCGCTTCCTCCCCTGTGCCAGACGGTCTCCGAATAAACTGGAAGCAGACGATGGCGAGCACGATCGCTTTTATTTGACGCTGGTATTGAAGAAATCTTTACAAGGTCGTTGAAGAAAAGCGGGTGACTGTACACATCAGCGCTGCTGTTCGAAGCGGTGCAACGCGATCGAGCCCTTCGCTTGGCGGTGCAAAGGCAGCTACGGTTATAAAAACCGACAAAAACGTCCTCAGCACACGCGAAATATAGGGCTGGGCGAATCTACGCCGCCGGTTTGCGATACATTTATACGGCCATACGTTTGTTCTGCCCTTCGTAACGAACTTCATATAAAATGTATTCGTATACACACGGGAAGTACGGCGGCGCTTGGCGATCAAGGTTTTGTCGGCCGAAGCGAGCGTCAGCCAACGTGCACCCCGATTTAGCTACGCAAACAAACATCAATCGGGATCATGCTCTGCGTGAGTGTCCAACCGGCTACCGAATTCGCGTTCATACCCTGCCTTGCTTTGTTCAGCGCGTACAGGACTATCGTCGATATTCACCGAGTTTCCGTGCAACGGCGATCAAGACACGGAGTCAAATGAACGTTTACGTTGTTTATTAACATATTCAAACGAACGAAATACGGCCCAATGCATTTTCCGAAAAGAGCCTTACCTGGAAAAGAAATTCGAACGCGTTATTTGTCTTACCTTGAGCACTTTTCATTAACAAAAGCGAGCAAACCGCACACCCGCGACAGAACCGAAGCAGCGTATTCCGCCATTTTGTTTGTTTTCTTCTCTTTTAGCGCCGGAAACCGTCACCAGTTAGGAAATGACGTCATCTTTAGCTCCTTTGACTCTACGTGCACCGTCTCCGGACTCGGTGCTTCGGAGCTTGACTCCGAGGCCCCGGAGTTATGTGCACCGGAAGTGACTTTTGGCCGTCCAGTGGAAGGAGTCAGTGACTCCTTGACTCCGGGGCCGCTACTGAACGCGCCCATTGTGGTAAAGGACACATGCAAAGGAAAAAAAAAAACTTTTTTTAAACATGTTAGATGGAAAAAGAATATTATAAACGAATTTAGAACGTAGAAAAAATTTAGAGCCATATTTACGGTGCAAAGCGAATCGTAGTTGGCGCCCGCGAGAGCCGCCGCTGGTCACAGTGTAGGTCCGCGCGCCGCCGCGCTCCGTCGCCGCCGCCGCAAAGTCACGCCGCCAGCCGCACGCTGAGCGCTGTGCGACGCCGCTCAACGCGTTTCACCACGCCGCCGTCGCCGCCGCCGCACAAGTTTTTCTGCTTCGGGGCGCCGCCGCCGTCATCTGACCGGCGCACAGGTCTATCACGTCTGCTTGCGCTTTTTCAGGAGTTTCCTTTGGGCTCTAAAGTTACTTAATTAATCTTAGTTTTCTGCTATACTTCAAACAAAGATGAAATAGTTACTTTTAGACGCCATAGGAAGCTTCCGAAAGAGCGCAAGCACCACGTGATAAATAAGGGCCAGTCACGTGATAAACAAGGATCACTTTTCCGCGGCGCCCGCGGGCACCAACTACAAATACGTATAGCGCCGTAAATATAGCTCTAAATCTTTTTTCTTTGTTGTAAAATTGTTTTATGACATCCTTTTTTTCCAAGCTTTTTTTTTTAAAAAAATCTCTTCTTTGCATGTATCCTTTAAGGACCCCAGACTAGCGGTCGTACTGCAGTGGCATAATTTCTCATAGACAGTGGAAGCCTCCCGCTGTCTAAGCATGTAACACGATTACACCTACAGGGCCCTCGTGGAAAACGGCTTGGCTTCAGTAAGACGGCGTTTGGTGGGTGTCTTTGGAGCCTGACCCCATCCAACGGTTCGTATGGAATTGAATCTGCCTTCACGTCACAGTAAGTTCCTTTCCAAATTTTAAATAAACAGTGGTGGTGGCTTGACTACAGCCGGTCGTAGTCTGTAGCAGCCTTTGTACAGCTGTCCCCAGACTCCTAGGGGTCCGTGTTAGTTCTGAGATCCTTCAACAGGAAGGCATCCTAAGTAGAGTTCAAATAAAGTTTCTTTATAGGCTCCCTACGGGAGCCAGAGGTTACGCGCTCTGTTTTTCACGTGCTGCCTCGCTGCTATTTGCCGAGGTCGATCACGTGAGGAGCAAAGAATCCTGCGCCATTCAGGAAAGTCAGACCGCCGGCGTATGTTCCCTGCTTTTGCCTCCTTCTCCTTCCCTTCCAAGCGCGGCGACGTGCGCGGTGCCGCTATTTATCAAATTCAGTCACGTGACCGGCCAAAATCGACAGAGCACACTTCCTACACGTGCGAAAGGTTGCTTTCCCGAATTACTAAAAATTATAAAGATGGCTGAATTCTTCAACTCTGGCTCCCGTATGGAGTATATACAGGAAGTCGAATCCCAGAACAACTGTGTGCATGGTGATAGGGGTTGGGCTTGGAGAAGACAAACCAGCAAGCTAGGAATTTCGGGCAAGTTAAGTGTTAAGTTCTTAGACGTTGTATTCCGGGCACTTCTGGCCACCTTGACAGGGGTCGAAAATCACCTTCCGGTTTGGGTATTCGCTGCATGCTGTTAAGAGGCACATCTTGGCCAAAGTTTAGTGTTTTGTAATTCAATCGGTGTTTTGTGGTGTTCTGGCATGCCCAGTGGTTACGATAGGAGCCATATTGTGTGGTTGAATACACGGCTTTGATTCGAGAGATCTCCATGAAATAAACGACGCCACAGGTCGCTAGCCGTCGAGCGTAGCCCGGGGCTACGCTCGACGGCTACTCGACGACAAACCTGAAGAACATTGTAACATACGGAGATAAGGGCAGTTTACGCGTTTGACTGGCAAGCCCCTATAAATTTAACCATTCTACAGTGCCAAGGCCTTGTATCTTTTGAAGAAAGCGCAATAAACAGCCAACAGCACTGACTCTTTGTGAACTTGTAACCCTAGGTCTTAACTAAGCCTTTTTTATTAGTGGGCCCATTGTGTCTGTACTAGTGAGACAAACTTGCATGTATTTTCTCTGTTTGTTCCCAAATAAAGTTTTCTATAGTCAAGAATATGGGGTTTGATATTCAGGGGCCAGAGTTGCATGGTAGGGAATCGGTCTTCCAAAATTGTGGCTAAGTGGGTATTTTGGTTGGGCTTTCTTTGTGGTGTTTTCTTCTAGGTGGTGGCACCACATCGTTGGGTGAGACCAGCTGCCCACTGAACGTCACCGAGGACATCTGGTTCGGATGCTGTTCCTGCACCTATATCACCAGAGATCAGCGTGTAATTGTGAGCCACCTGGCTGCCCATGGTGATGAACAATTCAAGTGTCAGCATCCTCCCACATCTGGCTCTAAGTCACAAGTGCTCGGCAACACTCAAAAGCACAAGACTGAAAAGCCATTTAAGTGCAAGCTTTGTCCCCGAGAGTTTGCTAATAATTCCCTTCTGACCTGTCATAATCGAGCACACGCTGGTGAAAAGCCATTTAAATGCATGCAATGCCCAAAGCCTTTGCTCAAAATTTCCTTCTGACCCGCCACAGTCAAACACACACTTGTGGAGACTTATAAGTGCAAGCTGTGCCCCAAAGCATTTGCTCATAGTAAAGTCTGATCTACCACAGTCGAACACACCACAGGTGAAAAACCATTTAAGTGCAAGCTTTGCCCCGAAGAGTTTGCTCATTATTCTCTTCTGACCTACCCATAATCATTTGCACACTGGTGAAAAGCCATTTAAGTGCATGCAATGCCCCAAAGCTTTTACTTCAAATTCCCATCTGCAAAGCCATAATCGAATGCACACTGGTGAAAGCCATTTTAAGTGCAAGCAGTGCCCCCAAACCTTTACTCACAATTCCTCTCTGAGAAATCATAATCGGACACACACTGGTGAAAAGCCATTCAAGTGCCAAGCGGTGCCCCCAAGCCTTTGCTCAGAGTAGCAATCTGATCTACACAATCGAAGCCACACAGGTGAAAAGCCATTTAAGTGCAAGCAGTGCCCCAAAGCCTTTACTCAAAATTCCTATCTGATAAAGCATAATCGAATGCACATGGTGAAAAGCCATTTAAGTGCAAGCAGTGCCCCAAGCTTTTGCTCATAATACAAGTTTGACCCGTCATCGAAAACAGTGTTCAAAGAAGGACGAGGGTCTTTACCCTTTTTATTTTTTTTATTTTTAATTTATTGTGTTGAAATTCAGTATTTGCAACTCCAATGCCCTATAGGTGGCGCTGGCGGTAGTTCCAAGATGACGGAAGAGACGGGATAGATTCTCCAGGATTTCCGTGCGCCTGCTCGCTGACACGGGTCAGTGCACTAAAATGATGCATTTTTCTGCAAACGCGAAGTGCTTTAGGGCAGGATGATATTACAGATGATGGTGACGTTGATGCACGTTATCAAAACGAGCATGCTGATATTTAAAAGGTAAAGTTACTTAACTTGCAAAGCTTTGTGGTGGGCTAGCGTGTTTTAGGCACCGGCCCACGTCACTGTTTCGTGGCAGAATATTTTTGATGCTGATGAAGATATCGTGTTTCAGCTTTGCCTGGCCATTAGTGCTCTAAAAAGTGAGCCGCGCACGGTGACCGTCAAGCTTCGGAAGAACAGCGTTCGCAGTATTGATGTCTTCGTGTCACAGGCTCGCAACTCGCTGCTCACCGTCTCGGTTTTAGTGCATTGCAACACGTGATCAAACTGCTCTGTGGTTATTGATAGGAAGTTTGTTACCGCAGGCTAATGTGCGGTGCAGCATTACTACTGGAAGCTCGCGCTGCGCCTTTGAAGCAACATTTTCAGCGCGCGCCAGGAGTGTTGCCGTGCTCATGGTAGCTTGCGGTAACGCTATGCTAAAACTGCCTATTACCATAATCGGCGTGTTAGGGGTTTTATTTATTACTCTATCAAAAATAATATTTTAATATACCGTATATTTTTGTAACGTTATTTGCAACGTGCGGCTCCTCTCGCCAAAATGGCCCGTTCTAAGCTCTCGTCACGAACGGCTGGCTAACACAGACGTGCTCACTGCACTAACGCCGGCCAAACTGGCAGCCTTTGGGCTACTCAAGGAAGAAGACCCTATCTGCAAGGCCTGCAGAGAAAATAAGGTGGCAGGTATGAAGCACTTACTGTGTGAGTGCAAAGGCCTGGAAGACCACAGAAAAACGGCGTGGGAAAAATTACCCGCTCAGGACCAACCAAGGAGGCTTAGCGACTGGACTCACCCCAGAGGCCAGGAGCAGCACCGAAAGGCGATCCTAGACTCCCTGCTTGAATTCATCAGGGAATCTGGGGCTCATAAATTCATTTATTAGCGCACCATAGTCATCCACTTCCCCTCCTTATAACCCTCCACCCCCACCCCCTTGTCTCAGAGCATACCACACATAGACGGGAATCCTATCAAATATAATAAACATGTTCTCTCTCTCTATGCTTTGGACATTTCTTTATTCACTTTGTAATTACCTTAAAGCAAGTACGCGTATTATATCTTTAGAAGTGCTTGGAATATATGGTGTTCCTACGGCCTAAAAACACGAACCCATCATCGATGTGTACTGCTCGACATATTGCTGCGCGACCAGTTTTCTCCTACTTAGGACAAAAAATAGACTTTTCGTAGACCGCACGCTATAGAGCTCCACATTACTAGCGGGATGGACCGTTTGCCGTCGCGTTGAGCACAGATTGACCTGGCGGTCATGCACAAGACCAGAAACCTGCGGCGTATGCGATATACGAGAAGTCCCTAATGAAATTAGACGTCCCGGTCCTTCGTGCAACGCTGTTGCAAGGCGGAGCACAATAATTTTTATTTTATTGCGCTCATTTTTTTTTTTTTTCCGGTAAACGGCTTCACGCATCAAAGCCGACAGCCCCTGCCACCGCTTCCGCGCCGTCGCCGCCGCTGCCGTCCCCGTTTCTCTGGTTCTCCGTTCGTCCGCGGGAGGGCGAGCGGCGGGCTGGAGTTGCAAATACTGATGGATTTCTCAGTAGCGATTTGAATCTGCAATTAGTTTTAAGATAATTTTTCTAGATCCTAACATCAATACATTTATAATTTCATTAGGTCCTTACGGGTCGTTAGCATAATTCAGAATATATCAGAAATTTTTAGAGAATTGCGGTCACCAAGACATGCGTTGCGCAAAGATGATATTTTTGTTGCTTTATATATCATACAATTTTAATTAATAAGCGCCAAGTATTCATTAGTCGCTAACGACCCATAAGGAGGGTCTAATTAAAATTACAAAATTATTGATAACTCAGGATGTAGTAATGCTATTGAAAACTAATTACACATCCGAAATCAACACTGAGAAATCCATTAGTACACTAAATTTCTACACAGTAAACAGAAAAATAAAGAAAAAGATAAATACCCTTGTTTTCCCCTAAAAAGCTTACAAGTGCAAACAATGCCCCAAAAGCTTTGCTCGGTATAGGAGTTTAGCCGCCAGAACTAAATGCACACGTGCGAAATGCCTTGCCGTTAATTTGTAAGATGAGCCTGCCCAGTGTGTAACCATTTAACTCTTGCAAAACGTTATGCCTTTTCAATCAATGTATGCATATACCTGAGTGCAAGGTAGGTCCCAAGGTCTTTGCTCAGATTAATGGTGCAGGTCACCGCACTGAAGCACTTATGCATAATAATCCTCGCAAATTCAAGCAGCGTTCCAGGCCATTTTCTAAACGGTCTTGCCTCACCGGGCACGTGCTAACACATGAGGTTAACAAACCCTAATGGCATTTGCGTAAAGCCTACAGCAAGTAGGCCTTTCAAATGCCAGCAATATCCGAGAAGCTTTTATCATAATTCCAGCTCGGTTGGCACACAGCCAGGCAGTTCGGCCTTGGTCTCCAGCCTTTCTTCCAAATGCAAGGAAATGATTCTTCTCTAGCTGTGATCTAGAGGATGGATCAATAAATAGGAGACGTTGTTTAATGTTTTTCAGACAAGCTACTCTGGGTTCTGCACCTGAATGTGCATTGGTTCATGCTTTAGCTCTTGTTCCAAACTCCCTTGAACTAGCTCGAGGTATGCTTATTGAGGCGAGGTCTAATATGTTTGTAAAAAATGTCTATTGTTTTCTTTGATATTACTCATCTATCTGGAAGATACAAATGTGCCAAAAGTTAATATGTGACCAGAATTCAATCGCTTATTAAAAAAAAGAAAAGAAAGGTTGGCAGTTTCAACTTTTACACTGTTGTTTCTTTCAGCTGCTGCGAATTATGGTACTGAAGTAATGGCTGGTCCACACGCTTGTGACTGCTTACGACCGGAGAGACCTGTTTTTAAGCCCCTTGTGAGGGCTTACTACTTTCTGCACTGCTGTGCAGGCGGTCGTAAGCAGTCACAAGAGCCTTGAAAACTGGTCGCGTCTCAGTAGGCCGTTGTCAAACGCAAGTGTGTGAATGGGCCTTAAGAGGGGGGGGGGGCAAACCAGACCCCCTCCCCCCACCCACCCGGGTCGGGGGGGGGGTGGTGCCCGTGGTATCTCTTGGGCGCCGTCGGACAGTATTCGCCCTGCCCAGTGGCGGCTGTTTCAGGAGTGGCAAAATACATGCCTTGCCCCCCCCCCCCCCCCCCACACACACACACACTTTGAGAACTGGGGGGGGGGGGGGGGGGGCTCTTGCTCCCCCGGTTGGTACGCCCATGGCCTTAAGTAGTGTGAAGTAACTTTTTCCAAGATTTTCATTTTGACGTCCTGTACAGTGCTAAGACATCGTTCTAGCAGTTAGCTCAGTGGGTGGGGTTTGTGCAGAGTTTGTGTGTACACCGCAACACCTCCTGCTGCTGGTTGGTACATCGCTAGTTGAATCCCTCGCACCGCCCAGCAGGTTTTGCTATAAATAGGCACCCATTTTGAATACTGTGGAATTCCCCTTTAGGACTGCATTGATGAAATGTGTGGAAAATTTGGATCAAGATCAATTGGGGGTCTATTTGGTTGAACATCTAGACAGTGATTTAAAAAGCGCGAATGACTAAGAGGAGGAGAAGGGGACAGTACAGAGCGCTTACTTACAACTGTCAATTTAATAGAGCATGTAGTGAGACAAGGTGAAAGTGAAAAAGAAGAGAAAGACTAAAATAAACTTACAGCTGCCACTAAGACCACACATTTAGTTTTTAGAAATCTAAATAAAAATTATTTTTAACTTCATCTAGACAGAGTACTTGTCACATAAAAATTGTCTGTGAAACAAAAAGAAACCAAGGATAAAAAGAAAAGGACACAGAGAAAAAGATATGACAGTTGTAAGCAAGCGCTGTCCGGCCCCCTTCTCTTTTTAGTCATTTGCGCTTTTTAAATCAGCATCAACGCCGAAGTGGAAAATTTGGAACTAACACGCTCATACTAAGCGTTTTTGCCTGCCTTCTTTGCACTGGTATCTTGCAATCATTTATACGAAACCTGCTTTCAGATGCCACTTTGCCCTTTGTTCCCAATGTTCTCTCGTTCCGTGTTCAGGTTCTTGACAGTTTTTTCATGTTGCCTGGCTGTTTGCGTCTGACTTTCCAGCCCATAGGTGCCATTGTACGCTGGGAAATTACTTTTGCTTGTTTTTGTGTAACACAGGAGAGTAGTTTGCTTCTCTCATGACTAATATTCTTATATTTTTCAATGGAATGAGAGAGATCAGTAAAGCTAAGTCTCAATGAATACCAACTCGGGCATGAACTTGATTTGGTTACAGGGTCCTTTGAATTGTTGCTATATGTGTGCTTATTTTTAAATTGTGTAATCAATTTGCAAGTGCATCTTTATTGTGGCTTTTTTCTTAATTTTATGTTAGTCTTAAATGAAGTCTGCAGATTAAAAATATGTTATCAGACTCCTGTTTCTCTGTTCCTCAGAAATAAAGGCTGACAGTCAAGCTCCCGCAGTGTTTCTTTTTTTTTTTTTTTTGTCTTCCATTGCAGATCTTAGCTGAAGCAAATCTGTCACGGGCAGAGTAGCTCTTTAGAAAGCTCCCACTTTGCTATCCTGCACGATGCTGGGATCCCAATGTAGCGCTTTTGTCGCCAAGAAATTGACTACCAAGTGAAAGTATGTACCGAGGCACATAAAGCAAAGTGGTGGTTTCCGGTGTCGGTTCTGACAGTAGCCCGATTCCTGCCCTCCGGCAGGTTTATTTATGTAGGAGGTGACATGTTTTGAGTGTTGTTGTTTAATGCACGTGAAGGCATTGCACTTCACTTTAGACTGATACGAAAAAAAGACTTAGGAGTCTTGAGGAACTTTGAAACCGATTTTGTTGGGCCGCTAGTCCTCAGCATGGGCACCGACAATTCTGCTTTTCGACCATCGCAGTGTAGCACTTACGTGACCACAATATTTGTTTCGCACCAGGCATTTGTTCCTCAGGGCTGTAGTTTTGGCTCCTGACTCTTTTCACCAGAATTTACAGCTTTAATGTCGTCTTACAAGTTGCAGTGTTTCTTGTTAATTTCTGCAGCTAGTATATGGTTACGGAGCACGTGGGAAATGACAACAGATGCGTGTGCAAAGGCAGAGCCTCGGTCGTTTGCAGTTTGTGCTGAGTCGAGAGGTGCTTGGGACCACCATGGATGTTCTGAAGGCAACAAAGATACATTGTAGGATTATTGCAAAAGAACGTCGGCACGTGTCTTCCGAGTGCCCGGCCCCCAGCACGTGCTCCATGTCTTCGGCATGCTTTGGCAACTCGTGTGCGCTCGAGACGCTCAAGCGTTCTCGAACGTTCGTTTCAGCTTAAGGGGACACCGACAGAGTCCTCGCCAGGGTTTTTGTTGGAATATGACCTATAAGAGCCCAACTACCCAGAACAAAATTTGCGGCTCGAAATTCGGCTTATTTCTAACCTTGACAACGTTGCACAAAATTGTTGGAAGGCCAACCGTTTTGGACGCGTGACGACCACCTGTCCCTCTCATTTTATTGATATTGTACCAAGTTTAAGTTTAAAGCAACAGACGCAATCTGCCACTACAGCCTTTATTTAGGCGAAACAACGAAGCCCAAATGTAAGGAGATATCCGCCCGTCACGTTTCATTTTTGAAAGTAAACTGGCCGTTTGTGCTTCCACCTCTTTTTCATGATGTTTGTTTTTGAGCCGAAAAGATTTTTTTTTTTTAGATTTGCTAAGAGTGGTGAAAAATTTGTTAAGCCTGGCACGATTTTGTCACGCAGTGCTTGCAAAGCCACACGCAGGATATGCCTAGCTCATTCATAACACATTCTGTGCCTGTCTGAGGTTATCAGTATAATAGAGACAAATTAAAGGGTTTCTTCTGCTACATACGACTCGTAATTGTTCCTTTATCAGTATAATAGAGACAAATTAAAGGGTTTCTTACTTCTGCTACATACGACTCGTAATTGTTCCTTTTTGTTGATAACCCACGGAAAAGACGGTAAGTTTTGTTTCCACACAACTGCAGTCGCAGGATAGAGAAAAAAACTAGCAGCGTTCACATCCCCGAAATGCAGCCATAAGAAGGGGCCACATGTTCCGGGGCTGATGCTGTGCTGCCGACGTTTTCGTTTAGCCTCGCACCCAGCCACGTCGTCCCCATATCCGGTATGCGTTCCGAAAAAATAGCAAGAGATTACAACCCCGAACAAGTAAAAAAGTATATAAGGGTCATTACAAGAACGACTGACGGTTGCAATTAAAATATTAACACGTTCTACTGTCGAGGGGAGAAGAGGGAGACGTTTTCACGCATACCGGAAGTGCCACAATTGAAGATGGCGGCGCCCACGTAGAAAAGGTGTATAGTCTCGCCAAAGCAGAAAGCAGAATCTATCAATCTCCTTCGCTTCGCGAAGGAGATTGATAGAAATGGACCGCTTTCGTTCGTGCAATTTCGCGGCGACAAAAAAGCTTCTAGAACAGTGGCGTTCTGTTTCGGAGTGGTCATCATTTGAGCCCGCTCTCGTTTCGCCCTTCTTACTTGGCCCTTTTCGAAACAGCCATTCACAAAAATATCACTTTGACCCGTCGCATTTGACTCTTTCAACTCCGAAATCGTTTTTTTTTAAAATTATTTTGGGGGTAATATTAACAAAAACATTAACGTTTTGTGTGCGTGCGTGTGTGCCATGCTACCGGCTTACTCTCTCTCTCCTAAAGATTTATCGCAGACAGATCACATTCCTATATGTCACCTTGTTTGAGGTCTCTCGACTTGGAACGATGCCACTGCTTCTATGATGTATGCTATTTCTGTTCAAACAAACTTTCCAAAATGTTCATTGTCATTGTGTGATTCTCGTGCATACCTATACACATAACATATGTCTGGTGGTATGTTGGGGGCCCAAGCGAGGTAAGGCTCACCAACAAAGCCGCGAGGGTATAACGACGGTAGAAGCATGCCGAACTACTACATTCGGTCGTAGTGCAAACAGGCAAAATGAGAATAGGTCCAGTTGCGAAAAAAAAGAAACATTTGGATTTTATGAGAAGGTTCAAACTAGACTCGCCAAGTAAGAATGGGACGAAATGCGCAAGGTCCAAATGCGAATGAGACGTATTTAGATAACGGGCAAAATGATAATGGGCCCAGTTGAGAAAAAACTGGTTTGGATCTTATGAGAAGGTTCAAACGAGAAGGACCAAATGAAAATGGGACGAAATGTGCAAGGTTCAAATGCAAATGGGACGTTCTGAGATACACCCCTATGGCCAGTACGCCTGTGCTGAAAGTTTGCAACCAAGTTTCGCTGCACAGCCCCTTTAATTATTTTCACAATTAGAGAGAGTTGTTTTTGATTTTTTTACGGAAGTTTTAATACTTTTTTTTTTATGCGGGCGCAGGCAAAGCATTGAGTTTTTTTGTGGATCTTATATTGCTACGAGTCCCTTGGGCTAACTGCGGAAGAAGAATGCGGGTTTTTGCGAGTCATACTTAGCCATCAAAAGCTCGCGCTCTCCTCAAGAAGAAGAGTTTCGTGCTACCTCCCTCGAGCCACGATGCTCAGCTGTGCGCGCCAACTTTGTATCAGTCGAGTGTCGGCCAAGCGCGTCGCTTTTCTCGAGACATTTAGCGCCAGTGGCGTACCAATTCTCGAGCGAAGGGGCAAACCCAGAAAACTCTAAACCCCCATGTCAGATTGCGACTTTTCGGCTCGTTGCCAAATCTGGCTTTTTTCAGCCGTTTTGTTTTTTCTCTCAAGCGACAACGCTAAAGTTCAGGCGTACGTGTTAGGTGCGATTATCGGGTTCTTTATTTTTAGGGCAGTAAACGAGGATGTTAACCACTTAACATCTGCATTTTCGCCTTTTAGACCCGTCTCCGGAACCTGCGCGTTGGAGCCTGGCCCGCAGACCGCAGAAGACAGCCAATATTATTTGGTCGGCACACTAGTCTTATTTATTAATGATTTTACTCAAGAACTGCCCGCACCTATCTTGAAGCATGTGTTACAACCAGATCTTTTTAGATGCGTGCAAATTTAACAATAAAGTTCCACGGGCATCGTTGCACTCTTAGGGACATCTTGTTTGTGAAAGGTTTAAAGTTGAACCACCAATACCACTAGAAAAATTTCTCCACAATATATATTCCAATTCAAAGAAACGAGCCGACATTCTATAAATTAATATAGTATAATGGACAAATAAAAGTCATTGGTGAGCTACGAATTACCCGCGTTCTATCAAAATGCGCCTAAAATGTGGCGTGACTCACGTTGGGGACCTCTGCGCACCGCCGTATCGATGTCTTCAATCCGATGGAGCACTGCACAAGAACCAACAATTCAGGCTGCATACCTTCAAAGCTTGTGGGGTTCTCTTCCTGTTCCCCGGTCCCCAGTCTCCGGATGAATGTGGCACAGCAATGCGTTGCTCTTGGCAGAAAGGGTTTATTGCACTCACACTCTGCTTGGGGGTTTCGGGAAGGGTTCATCGGGAATGCCTTTGCGAGGTCCACAGCTGCAGCTGTTGCCAACAGTCCGCATCGTGGGGACGTCGAGGGTCAGGTCCGGGTCAAGCCCTGAACACGTCGCCGGGCCATCACCCGACGTTGCGGTGGCCCCCATTGCGCACGTCCGTCGTCGCCCATTCCTTTCGCCAGAGTCTCTCCCCAATGCCTCGTGCCCTGTCTTCCCAGTCTCCTTCCCATTGTGCTGCCCGCCGCACGTCAGACAGGCAGGGGTCCTTCTCCAATGTGCGTAGTGTGTCGCCGGAGACCGCCGTCTTTCTCTACCGCACTTCCAGTCTCACTGGCACAGGTTATTTTCCGGGCTAGAATACAGCATACAAGCTGATTCAGTTTTTTGCTACCCATGTAGAATGTTTTCTACCAAAGCGAATGAAAAATCCACGTTTGTCAGCAGTGGGTACAGTAACTGGAAAAAGCTCCGGAAAAAGAATCCGGCTTTAGAAAGCACGAAAACTCAAGTCGCGCACAAGTCATGTCAAGCTTCGTGGGTTTCCTACATAGAAATAAAGTCGAGAGGACCAGGCGAGCCCATTGCAACAAGTTTGAGCCACATGCACTGCAGGCAGGTACAAGAAAACCGGATTATGTTGCAAAAGTGGCAGATCTTTTTAGATTTACCGCCGCACAGGGCATTGCTTGAAGAGGTTATGACGAAAGTGCCACGAGGGAAAACAAGGGGAACTACCTCGAACTCTCAAACTTCTTTGGCAAGTACGACGAGGTCATAAAAAAGAAGTTGACAGCCAATGGAAGGTAGGTAGGTAGGTAGGTAGGTAGGTAGGTTCTTGGCATTCTTGGTCACCTAACGCCGACAGCGATAAAGGAAGAGATGAAGGGCTCGGTGCTTTGCAATGATGGTTGATGAAACAAGACAAGCAAAACTGAGCGAGTGTCTATTGTAGTGAGGCACTACATGGGGGGAGCAGTTTTCGAGAGGCTTCTTGGATTTCACAACGTGGAGCAGTTGGATGCGAGATCCCTTTTAGCCTACGTTGGACAACGTTAAATCGGTGTGGAATTAACTCCCAAGAGTGAATTGCGCAAACATCAGACGGTGCCAGTGTCATTACTGGAAACTCAAGGGGAGTCCAGGCACTGTTTGGGGAAGTAGTTTACGTACACTGCATGAACCATCGCCTAAACCATTGTGGATGTGTGCAAGGTGGTCAAACCAGCAAAGGATATTTTCGCTCTCTTGAAATGTATGTATGTTTTCATGAGTGGATCTGCAATGCACTCCTTGTTTGACGTCCAAAAAAGGTTTGTCTATCGTTGAGCTGCAGTATCTGAACGACACGATGGACTTGCCAAGTCGCAGTAAGCGCAGCAGTAATGGAAAACTTTCCTGCTATTCTCTAATCTCTCGCTGAAATCATTGCGACAGGCGGGCAACAGAAGCTCTCCTTGAGCAGCTCAACGTTCCTTTTTTCATTTATGTCATCCGAGTCTTTAGCCGCCTAAAGATTGTTTTGAAAGGCAAAGACTGCGATTTCGCTCGAGCATGCGTCATGGTGCGTGCTGCCATGGACGAGTTTTCTGAAATAGGAAATTAGAGAAGACGTATTTGACTCTGCGTGGACAGAGGGCTGGAAGATCGCCGAAACAGCACAGACAGCGACATGTCTACCTTCCCACTTGCAGCAGTATGTACTCACTGAAGGAAGACCTATCAGAAACGACACTTGCTATACAAAGGAGGCATTTAGAGTAAAGTGTTTCTTCCCGTTACAGATCACATTGCTGCCGAGCTAACTAGAAGATTAATGGGAAACGTGCCCCTCACCCATGAAGCGAGAAGTTTTTTGGATATATCCTTGAGGCTTTTGTAGATCACTATTCACGCGACACTGAGAGTGTTGAAGTAGAATGCAAGCTAATTGCAAAGGTTCTTAAAGGGACACTGACAGGGTATTTATGCTCGCCGAGGTTTTTAGTTGTACGTGACATATGAGAGCCCAACTACCCAGAACACAATTTGCGGCTCGAAATACGGTTTCTTTCTGCCCGAAAACCGCCGATCGAGAACTGGACGGTTCGAGTCTCGCTCACTCTCTTTTCCGTGGTCACGGGCCGTTTTATAAGGTTTCAAAGCGACCACCAAATTTAATCAAAGTCGTGTGTCATTGAGGCACACAGTCAATATTAAAATAAGAAAGAAATATGAGACCCATTTTTTGTGGCTTCCAAAAAGCTGCAAATACGTTGATTGAAAAAAAAGGTAGCACAGACAACCGGAAGCATTCTGTGCGTTCACTAAAAATTCTCAACATGGCGTCGTTTCGCGTATCGTGGGACTAGCGGATGGCAGCGGACGACGGGCGTTGGGCCTCTATTTCAGAACTGTCGTTCAGGGTACCGGCGAATTCTGTCTTCCTTCGAAAGAAAAATTTTGGACCGATCAAAAGAACTGATATTCATCCCGTACGACACGCTCGACCAGCAAGCCGATTGCATGAAGACGTCGCCGAGCCGTCGTCTCTTCTCGCTGCTGAAGACATCGCTCGCTCAAACGTCAAACACGAAGTGCGTACTTCGAGTTGAATACGAACGCGTACGGTTTCTTTACCAGGTGCGAATTTGGCCTCTGCGTGGTGCTGCCCGACTTCAATCCGGAAGTGCATGTAATGAAGGGAAATCGGCAGCAAACATCCGACATGCAGTCTACCGGCTCCATTAGTATGCACGGAAGAGTTCCTTCAGTAGCTCAGTGGAAAGACGTCCACTTCACACGCAGCGGGCACGGGTTCGATCCCTGGTATAGGTGTAACATTTTGTTTCTGTCAAGCATTTTGCGATGTTTGCATTTCTTTTTTAACAATTATCACTGATAAAAAACAATTGTTGTGGACGATACGTCGCTGAACGAAATGGTATGGGATTTCATTTTTGACACCTGCGAACTCAATCTAGTCACTTTCCACAAAATGCAAGGAGCATATGAATCGGGTAGCGTCCGCTTTCCGAGCTTCGCGTAACTGTTTTACAGGAATTGTAGCCAGCCATTGATCCCGACCCATTGATCTTTCGGAAACTTGTGCACTCTGCCGCACAATGTCACTTTCAGATGCAGGACATGTGAGGCTACTCTTCACGCAACATCTTGGCAGTATTCTTTCCGGAGCCGATCACGGGAATTCACCACAGCACTCGGGCACTCACTTCCAATCGCCAACACTTAAATGTACAAAACAACTCATCTTGAAGTACAGAACAGCGAGTGGGACAAACATAACTGCAAAGGAATCGCACGGCATACGAACGCATTTCGTCTGCTACATGCGGAGAAAAAAAAAAAAAAAAAAAAACGCACGGTTGGGTGTAGCCACGTGACTTCCGCCAGTCTCACTATCCTCTCCACTTCCCCGTGTGGTGCGGGAGTTTCGGTTTCGCTTTCGAGCAATTGCGTTTTTTGGCTTTATTTAAAAAATATGTGACTCTGTAGCAAAATAATAATTGGGTAGTATTCCGACACCATAATGAATCGCCTGACAAAAAAGGAAAACAAATTTTTGGGGGGTGTCAGTGTCCCTTTAAGGGTATTGAAGCTGAAGGGTATACAAGGTGAAGGAGCTGCTGCAATTTGTCACAGTTCTGGAAGAATTCAAGATCGCCTTCCATGAGATCTACAAGCCATCTGTTATCACTGTCACAATGTCAGCGTCCTGCAAACACACTTTTTCCTTTCGGTGAAGACTGAAAGTGTACCTTCGGAACAAAATGACAAATAACCGTCCAAGTAATTTAGCCGTGCTTGCCGTTGAGCTATCTCTTGCTGCCAAGATAGACCTTCAGCCAGGCACGTAGCCACGTAACCATGGGGCCCGTGCAGCCCCCAAATTTTTCATTTTGCTGGGGCCTCCTCTCCCCCCTCCCCCTCATACAGCGATTTGTCATGGGTGGGTCCCCCCCCCCCCTTCCCCCGAATCAAAATCCTGGCTACGTCCCTGCCTTCAGCGTGTCGACGACATGTTCAACGCTGAGCACGATAATCGACATATACGTCTACTGATATGTAGCTAATTCACCACTCATCTTTGCTATCTAAAACATTGGTGCAAACATGGAGTTGACAGTGGTGCAGACAGAGGTGCAGAGGCTGTTGCCTTTCAGACACTTGGTTCATATTGAATGTTATTTACATTTAGTGGTTAGTATGTTGTTAATTCTGGTCATGATTCACTCGAATCCTTGTACCCCCATGACTGTGTGCTTCGCATTTTGAGTGTGTTTCTGCTACATGTTCCTGGATCTACCGGAGTGTTCAGTGTTCACCTATTAAGTGCATTTGTTGTAAATAAAAGGTAATGGTTTAAAAATTTTACAGAGAAGCTGTTTATGGCTAGGGTTCCGTGGATTTTTCGTGTGTGACAACAGAAATGACGTCACTGCTTCGTGACGTCATGCGACATCACGATTTCGTGTCACGTGACGTCAATTTCCCCGCTAAATTTAGCGGGGAAACTTTTCCGCTTAATTTGGTGGATAACTTTTCTCACTAAATTTAGCGGGGAAATTGACTTTACGTAACCTCTACAACAATGAAGTTTCCCTGCTACATTTAGCGGGAAAATTGATGTCACGTGACAAGAAGTTGTGACGTCACATGACATCACAAAGTCGTGCAGTCATTTCTGTTGCTGCACACGAAAAATACACGAGAACGTAGCCATAAATTTGGCGGGAAAATTTCCCATTCCCCAATACGTTTGTGTGATGACAAACAGTGGTGTTTGGATGAGAGGCTCAAGAGCAAGGCCACAAAGTATGGCTCAGTGTGCACAGTTTACGTGGCCAACCAAACTAGAATTCCGATTGAAGCTTCTCGGATATTTCTGGCCTTTGAAAGGCCTCCTAGCTCCCAGTCATTATGCAACTGCCCACAGGGTTTGTCAAATTCATGTGTTAGCGTGAAGTTGAGCTTAACGATTAATTTGAGCAAGGGCTTTGGGATCTATCTTGCCCTCAGGTATATGAATAGCTTGATTTAAATGGCATAAAGTTCTTTACAAAAATAAATGATTACACACAGCTAGGACAGGCACCACTTGCAGGTTAACTCCAAAGCATTCTGAAACTAAAGCAAGGGTGCAGGCAAGCTGGCTCAATACTGACATGGTAACCTTGGAGCCGGAGAAAAGGGACATAGGACAGACACAAAACTCCAAACACAGCTAAAATTTTATTTTACCGTCACGTTCTGGCGAATAAACTGCTATTCTGAGCAAAGCATTTGGGGCACTGTTTGCACTTGTATGTTTTTTAAACACTGTGTGTTCGATAATGGCGGATCAGATTATATTTATGAGAAAAGGCTTGGGGACACTGCTTGCACTTAAATGGCTTTTCACCTGTATGTATTCGATTATGGCGTCGCAGATTGGAATTTTGGGTAAAGGCTTTGGGACAGTGCTTGCACTTAAATGGCTTTTCACCAGTGTGCATTCGATTATGCTTTCTCAGATAGCAATTTTGAGCAAAGACTTGCGGGCACTGCTTGCACTTAAATGGCTTTTCATCAGTGTGTGTTTGAGTATGTTTTTTCAGATAGGAATTTCGAGCAAAGGCTAGGGGGCACTGCTTGCACTTAAATGGCTTTTCACCAGTGTGCAAATGATTATGGCTTCGTAGAAGGGAATTTCGAGCAAAGGCTTGGGGACACTGCTTGCACTTAAATGGCTTTTCACCGGTGTGCAGTTCGATTATGGTTTTTAAGATCACAATTCTGAAAAAAGGATTGGGGGCACAGCTTGCACTTAAATGGCTTTTCACCACTGTGTGTTCCAATATGGCGCATCAGGTTGTAATTATAAGAAAAGGCTTGGGAGCACAGCTTGCATTTGTGTGGCTTTGCACCTGTATGTGTTCCACTATGGTAGATCAGACTCCTCCTGTGAGCAAAGGCTTTGGGGCAACGTGTGCACTTAAATAACTTATCACTTTTGCACATTTGAGTGTTGCTGAGCACTTGGGACCTAGAGTCAGACATGGGAGGATGCTGGCACTTGAATTGTTCATCTCCATAGGCAACCAGGTGGCTCACAATCGCACGCTGATCTCTGGTGACATAGATGCAGGAGCAGCATTCAAACCAGATGTCCTCTGTAACTTTCATTTTGAAGCTGGTCTCTCCCAACAATGTGGCTCCACCTAGAAGAATAGACCATGTTATTGACACACAAGAAAAGCCCAACCAAACTAGCCACTTAGTTTGGAAAAGAGTAGTCATTAACACAGCTTTGCCACAATTGATTTGTTTAATATGCTGCTGCACTTTGGAATTAGATTCACAGAAACACTCAAATGCAACTGGCACCATTAAAAGGAGTCCCTACTATTGAAAAGTTGAACTCATAGAAAAGAATTTTGTAAATTCATTTACCTTTATCTCTAAATAAATTTACATAACTTCCAAATTCGAAATGCTTTCCTGAATTTCTCAGTTTTTTTTTTTTTTGCCACAGGAAAATGTTCTTACTACAGTACCTTTGGATTTAGAATCTGGATCTGAATAGTTTTGGGGGTTGGATACCACATTATTCAGAGTGGAGCAAACACAATATTCCTGGAGACTGTTAAATATGATGTTTACTAATTGGCAATGACTGATTATGGCAGGTTAGATCGAAAGTATTTCTTGAAGTTATCAGTAAAAGAATTTCAATATGTGATGAGTCATGTCTCGCTAATATGGATGCCCCACTACAGACAATATTGGGGGGACCAACCCCTCCACTTGCAACTCTGCCTCATGAATATTAAGCCGCAGTGCAGGTTATGGACAGCTAGTTTTGGGAACTGGGTAAATACATGCAGGTATGTCTCATTATTACGGACACAAGAAGGTCCACTAATTAACCCCTTAATTGCCTTAGACGAGCTGAGCTCGTCGGCCACTTTCTGGCTAAAAATGCCGTGGACGAGCTCAGCTCGTCCAGTGGTTTTTTCGGTTCCCTCTATTCCACGGACGAGCTAGGCTTGTCCATGTAGCTTTGCGGCGCTGATCATAGATGGCAGCACTCGTATTAGTTGGCAAATATTTTTTCGCCTCCGCTGATTTTTGCGTAATAAACTTTTCAAATTTTATGTGTAATACTAGAGCAGTAACAATTCAAAATAAAAAAATCTGGCACTTTTAGGTTACTTTTGGAAAAAACTGGCACTTAAGGGGTTAAAAAATTATTAGTTGGGACCTTGGGTTACAAAGTTAACTGAGCTTTATTACTATCTGCTGTCGGTTGCACTTCCTTCGAAAGGCATAGGACCTGGGCACCAAACAATGTTTCAATTTATTGGAACTTTCCAGCCAAATGCATAACCTGTCCTTCTCTCCTTATGTTAAGATGCTCTTCAGGTTTGTCATGTGTGGCCACTTTCTTAGCTTGTCTGGTCTCTCCCGTCTATGCACATTTACAGGCAGCCACGTTTTGGTTAAAAACCAGTCCAGTGACCATGGTCACACCTTGGCAACGCAATAATTCAAGAGGGAGTGCTCTGTTGCTTCAGGTTACAACAAAAATCCTAAAAACACATGCAAAAAGAAAGATTTAGGCATCTTGGACAGGAAAAAGATATCATAAAACAAATTTTCAACAAAAAAAAAATTTTTTTTAGAGCTATATTTACGGCGCGAAACAATTTGTGGTTGGCGCCCCCGGGCTAAAAATATTCGTTAGGTTCCGGTTTGCTTCCGGTTTGACACTCTGCTTGGGACTGAATGTAAACTCTCCCAATTTGCTAAGGCAGTGAATGGCAACCAGAACATATTTGTTGCCGTTTGGCATACAAGGAAATGGGCCATGGTTGTCAACACCAATAATTTTGAGTAGTGCTTCGGGAAGTGGAACGGGGTGACATTTCACGCATGATGCGGAGTCTTTGGCAACATCCGTGCGAACTCCTAGCCACCAGTGTCGCTCCAAGATCTTCTTAGCAGTTTTGTCTTTATACAGGTGTACAGCAGTTAGGTTGTTGTGACAGAGGTGAAGCATGGCAGGACGTAATTTCATGGGTACTAAGGGCATCCAATTTTAAAATCCATGGTGGCAGAGTAGACCAAGGTGGATACGATAGGCAAGGCGTAGTCACCGCTCTGGTGTGTGCGATGGAAGCGACCTGAGCTGCGACACGATGCCTTGAACTTCCGAAACTTGTCTTGCAGACTCAGCAAGATTAAACACAGGAGTGCAAACTTGAACGTCTTCTCTGGTTACCTCCTCGGCCGGGGCTACCGGGTTGCTAGAAAGAAAATCGGCTTCCGTGTGGTACCTACCACTATACTTCGTTTCACCTTATCTGCGAGCGAAGCCAAAGCTAGAAGCGCGAGACCAGCGCTTTTTGCGTTTCTTCCCAGCTCGCGCGCTCGAGCAAAGCCTGAACGCACGGAGCTTTCGTGCTCGCGCTTCCAGCTTTGCCTTCGCTCGCACATAAGGTGAAACGAAGTATAGGGTGACAGATCTGGAACTGATATTCTTGAAGCAGTAGGGCCCAGCTAGCGAGTTTCGGGGTAAGGTCACCTTTTGTGTGAAAGTATAATAACGCTAAATTGTTTGTAATGGCCGTGAAGTGATGACCATACAGAAAAGGCCTAAAGTGCTGAACAGCCCAGATGAGAGCAAGGCATTCCAGTTCTGATGAATGATAGCATTGTTACGTATCTGTGAGACGACGACTTGCGTAGGCGGTGACTCGCCGAGTTTTGTCTGGGGGGGCTGGGGGTGTTCTTAGAGAAGTACAGCAACCAGACCATTTCCGCTGGCGTCAGTATGGAGGAAAGATGGGGATCCCGGATTGAAATCGGCTAAGATAAGTGGTTTGGTTGGAGAAGACTTGCCTGGAAACTGTTGAAAGCATGCTCCTCGCTTATGATCCAATGCCAGGGGATGTTTTCACGAAGAAGTGCTAGGGTCATGGCACGACAGGCGAATTGTGGAATAAAGTACCGAAAATAAGAGGCAAAGCCGAGAAAGCTTTTTGCTTTGGAGAGGCGGGTCAGTTTTGGGTACTTTGATTATGCTTCTAGCCTCGCGGGGTTGGGTTTGATGCCATCTTTGTTGACGATGCCATCTTTGTTGGAAGTTCTTATTATCTTGTCCCAAAGGTTTTTCCTGAAATAAGTATATCTTCAAAATGTTGTCTTGGAAACAAAGTAAAATGGGTCTGTAGATGTTCTTTGCTATTATTTCTGAGCGAACTATCTACACACTTTGCTATTCTATGAAAGTCATATCTGCACTTGCACATATCCAATCTTCATTTTTTTTTTCGTTCTCTAGTAGGTAGGTGTATGTGTGACATATGCAATAAGGGGTATACACATATTAATTATGGTATCGGTTTTTTTTAGGGGTCTTTTAGGCATTTTACAATAAATCATTTTGAAGTTGGAAAATGCCAGTGCCTTAAAAAGCCTAGAAGTCATCCTAGAGCTTTCGCTTGTGCCTTATTTGATTCCACAGCCTTTTTAGTTTACTGATATATGTTTATTTTCTGATTTCAGTATTTCAATTCATCTTAATTCTTTCCATATTCCTTGCAAATTAAACTTCAATATTAACAAAACTAATTAGGCTACATCAAAACAAAATACATGTTTGTAGTCAGATTGTAACAGCAGATAAGATATGTAAATTACATTTGAATTGAATCACAAGTTATGTAAAAAAAAGCTCTAGAAGCAGTACCTCCCCTTAAAGTTTACGGAGCACGTTGAGCTCCAGGCTTAAGTTGGGCAACCACAACGCATGCCTTGTCATCTTCGGTACAAAGCTTTGTATCGACAATTATGTCGACGTGTAGGTAAAGATCCAAAGGGGTTTCACCATTAAACGGCTTCAACTTGAAACTCCGCGGTGCAGGAGGTGCAGTATATGGTTCAGCGAAAGAATCTGCTCAATTGCAGCGACTGTTGGTTGTGGCGGTTGCTCAAGTGCCTCCAGAGCAACTACTTGGCGACAGATGTCGGCACAATTTGCAGCTAAATTGTCAGATTGTTGCTGCGTAGCGGCCATGATTGCTTGCGTTTGTTGTTCCAGTAGCCCTTGCAGGACCTTGAGTGTCACCGCTGTCGTTTGAGTGCTTGTTGGTGCCACAGCCGACTGCGAAGGGATGTCATCTCATAGCTGGTTCAAGGCACACGGCTCACCGGAAAGCTCCCTCTTGACAGCAGAGGTCCTCAACATGTTTCAGCGGCATCCCAGCGCTGCCACCAAATTGTGACGGTTTATTATTTGACCTATGAACGTCCTTGGTCTGGCTCACTCGACCGATCCTCTTGCTTCATTGTTCTTCCCATCTTTTCTTTCTTACTGCTACAATATGCTAGTCTCTTCACTCACTGAAAGAGAGAGATGTGTGCATCCTTGATTTAAAAATAAAGCGAGGATTCCTAGTGCTTGTGCGAAATCGATGCACATGACAGCAACTGGCCACAACAGAGCCCCAGGCTACGTCCGACAGCCACGACCCGCGGCGACTTTTATTTCACGGAGATAACTCAAATCAAAGTTGTGCAGTCGACCGCGCAACACTATGGCATCTTCGTAGCCACGGAGGACGCAGAACACCACAATACACAGACTGAAATACAAAACGCAAAACTTCGCCGAAATGCTGCCCCTTAAAACGTGCAAAGAATACCCGAACCGGAAAGTATTTTCGGACAGCTGAACAAGAGCCGCTCTAGACTACGACTGGCCACAGCCAAGCCACTGCCACTGCTCTATGTTTATTAAAGAGGTGAAAACGATGAACTTACCGTGACTTGAAGACTGATTCGGCTCCATACGAACTGTTGGATGGGGTCAGGCTCCAAGGACAAACGCCGTCTCATTGAAGCCAAGCCGTTTTCCACGAGGCTCCCGTAACTGTAACTGTGTTGTATTCGTTTTTAGAGAGTGGGAGGTTAGTGAGACCTGCACTGTATGAAAAATTCTGCCGGTGCAGTACGACCTCTAGCCTGGGGTCCTTAAAGGGACACTGACAGGGTATATAAGCTCATCAAGGTTTTTATTTGTACCTGACATATGAGAGCCCAACTACCCAGAACACGATTTGCGGCTCAAAATTTGGTTTCTTTCCGCCCAAAAACCGCCCATCGGGAACTGGCCGGTTTGAGTCGCGCTCACTCTCTTCTCCGTGGTCATGTGCCATTTTTTATGGTTTAGACACAACCACCAAATATAATCAAATCGAAGGCACAGACTCAAGATTGAAATAAAAGAAAATATGATACCCATTTTTTGTGACTTCTAGAAAGCTGCAAAAAAATTCAATATGTTGATAGAAAAGAAAAAAATACTTGCACAGCCACATGATTTTTGGCAACCCTCTCCTCCTCTATGTCTCTTCTGCCTCCCAAGTCCAGTTTTGGTTTCGAGCAATTGCATTTTTTTACTTTATTAAAAATATATGTGACGCTGCAGCAAAATATTGATTGGGTAGTCTTCCGACACCATAATAAATCGCTTGGTAAAACATTTAAAAAAAGATTTGGGGGTTGTCAGTGTCCCTTTAAAGTGCATCGCACAGTGGCAACACACCCCCCCCCCCCTCCCCCCCTCCGACCGCACGCCGGTACGACGTTCATCCAGATCAAAACTCGCAGGGGCGGGGGTTAAACCCCATGTCCCCGGGTTCTGCAGCACGAGCTTTCATCCATGTTATCCGAGCTGCGGTGCGTTTACACGTCCGGTCACTGACTCCCCTCCACTCTTGTGATCGAGTTCAGAAGAGGTGGATGAGGAATATTTCTCGCCAAGCTAAACGCAAGCTGCAAACACATAAAATAAAAAATAACGGATCTAGAACTCGCACGAAAATAAACAAAAACATGCCCCTCCGAGTAATGTTGTCGGCCACAATGAGTTCAACACAATGTCCGCAGTCAAATTAGGTTTGCTATCTGTTTGTTTGTCCTCTTTGCAAACGTTTTGAGTGCTTCTAAACCGTTTCCACGGTACAAGCAAGTAGTTTACAATGGAGTGACATTTACTTTGATAGTCGAGTGGCCAGTATTTTTGCGAGTGGCCAGTATTTTTGCGAGACCTAATCACTGCAGCTATTAGATTCTGCGTAGGGTGACCACCTTCCTGCAGGCGAAATGCGGGACACCCTGACCGGGGGGGGGGGGGGGGGGGGGTCTGGTAAGGGGTAAGAGGAGTACGGTATTTTCATGACTCAGGAAAAACGTATTAAAACAATTCACCATCACGCAGACCCCGATATCCTGTGCACTCCGAAAGCATATTATACACCTGAAAATTGTGTGGCGGCAATTAACCCTTTCATGGTCACTGACGTACCTGTACGTCAGCGCGGGAGCGTCCCGCATGGTTGCTGACGTACCGGTACGTCGGCGACTGCTCATTCAAACATTCGCGCCAATGCTTGAACGGGAAAGTTCGCGGGGAGGTGCTGCCATCTGGTAGGTTTGAAGGGAACTACAACCACGTAATTCCGGTCGTGTTTGTTTTGGCGCGGCTTTTTGAAATTGCGAAACTGGACGCTCTGTGCAAGTGATACTTTCGAGATGGCCGCGCATGCTGGCTGCTCCGGGGGTAGTGCAGTGGAGATTGGAGCGATGGCTCTTTGGGGTCAGGCTTTGAACCCTTCTCGGTTTCTAAGTCGGATGACAGCTCGACATCCGACGAACAACTGGAAACCAGCTCGGTTCAGAGTCCGGAGTCTGACACACAGCCACGCCGTCTGCTAGACCATCTCGGCAGCGGGCGAGTCGAAGTTTTTGTCCTTTTTGTTTTGTTCAGCCTCCAGCGAGTGCGCCGCAGATGTTTTGAAGTGTGTGTACTATTTATTTTAAGTCTTACATTTTTTTATGCGACTATAAACTAGTGTATACTCTTTGCTATAGCGCCGAGTAAAAAAACCCGACCACGGGGGCGCGTCTTTGGACAAAAAATCCGACCATGAAAGGGTTAAGCTGGAATAATTTTCACTCACAGTGATATATTTTTGTGTAATTGTAATGATAAATATTTTATTATGAGTGCCTAAGTTGAAAACATATAAATCGACTACAGCAGACCCCAATGCATGAAAGGGAAATAAGAAACAATAAATCTTTTTCGACTTATTGTTTCCTGTCGATACTTCCTCTTATACTAACATGCTCTTGCACAAAATTAGAACCTTATGTTGTTGTTTTTACGACCCTTGCGAGTTGCAGGTTTTTTGGCTTGTGTGGCCGTCTTCTCAAAAAAAAACTTTCTATAACAACCCTTTCGCATGACACAGTATGATTTGCAAATAATTACAATAGTTTATTTTTCAACCTTTGCAGAGAAATTTTTGCTCTCAATATTTTGCCATCAAGGGTAGTGGCACAACGGCACATGCGCGTCCCACTCCTGCACGAACGACTGTCGCTTCCAGCAGTGCTTGTATAGAAAATAGCATACCACCGAGATTCACACGTTTATCAGCAACCTCAGGGCTACACCATGGCCCGTTCTTCGGAAGCGCCATAATTTGCGTAGCCGAATGCTACGACAATGTGAAATGCGGGACATTTTAAAGATTTTGGTATTTCTTGCAGGACGCGGGACACGAGCCCTCAATGCGGGACAGTCCCGCGAGTCGCGGGACGGGTGGTCAGTCTAATTCTGCGTCAACTATTTCGTGCTGCATCGTGGAGTCTAGCATAGCTTCCACAGTGCAGCAGCCATGCACTGCTGCGAGAGCATGCGGCTTCCTCTCGCATGTGCAACCAGCTCCGAAAGAATTGAAACGCTGCAGAAGCTACGCTAGCTTTGACAATGTAGTACAAAATATTCGACTCCGGGTATAGTAGTAGACATATTGCTAAATTACCCAGGCATCAACGAGAATGCTGTGCACCGCACACACTCGCCTTTCCGTATAAAAGATTTCAAGTAGGTGACAAAAGTAGACGTTCACAAACGCACGTAGAAGGTGCCACATTTGTTTTTACGTTTTTGCTCTAAAACGCCTACTGCTGCAGAGTTCATGACATGCAGCATGTGTAACTACACTCGTAGCATGCTCCTTGGTGCTTGGATAATTTAGCGAAAGGTCTATGGTGTCAGTATACGGTTCAGTGCAGGGGAGCAAAGGTAATCGGTCAAACCGGTTCCAACCGATTCGAATCGCTAAATAGAGAATTTGTTTTCTGCGCTGTCTTTGCAACAGGCACTTTCACCGTGAAAGGAGTAACTAAAGATGCTTTCAGACAACTCTTTGCATGGTCGCCGCCATCTTCGCATCACGTGAACCGTCCGCCATTGTCGGCCTCTACTTTCCCGCTGCTGCACTAGGTATAGCACCGCAAACTGCGCTTCGACGGACACCCCCGAGGTGTTATATATAACGAAATCGGATTGTGAATGGGTTGAGGACACAAGGTGATGGGCTACACTTCAGAGATCATGTAAGTTGATGACATTTGTTATGTGTTCGCCCCAAATAAAGGCAGTTGAAACCCAGTGCGGTTTATGCAAATGTCGAGATGACACAGCAAGGCTATCGCAGTCTGATCCATCGCTGCATGTACATACTTTACTCGTTGCGGTCTTGTTCCTCGCTGCATTTAGGAACTTTAACCACGTAGGCGATTTAGCGAGCAAAGAACTTGGCGATCAGCGATGGGCTGGGCCATCGCTCGGGCGGATTGCTTGCCGTTGCTTGTCGCACCGCTCGGTTGTAGTAGATTCCTAGTAAACTTCGCTCGTCACCCGGGAGTCCCTCACATGCGGCATTTGGCGCTGCGCCTCGTCGCTCATCAGAAAAATATTCTGTTCGATGTTGGGTGCATCGGAATGAGTTATAGCAGACAACCTATGCGTTGGATAGAAAGTCTGGCGCGAATGAGTCGTTAATTTGCGAGCGCGGCCCGAGAAAAAGTGCTGCCAGTCCCGTCTTAAAGATGCTCTAAACGGCACCGCGCACAGACAGTCTATGTGCTTCAGCGTGGCATGTTCAATGCACGGAGCGGGGTTCCAACCTCAATGTCGCCACTGCAGTTTTTGTAACCCACTACAGAGCTAGTGCTCCCTAGAGTTCCTGTATAGGCTCCCTACGGGAGCCAGAGTTGCGCGTTCATGCATGGCATGTGGATTCAGCTCCTCACGTGACTGAATTCGGCGAATAGCAGCGCCGCGCGTTCGAGGCGCGCGGCGCGCTCAAAAGCCGGGGAACGTACGCCGGGGCGCGTGCAACGTCTACTTTGCTGCACGACACTTGATACGGCTCCTCACGTGATCGGATCTCGGCGAATAGCGGCAAGGGCGGTACGCGGCACGTGGAATCAAACGCGCAACTCTGGCTCCCGTAGGGAGCCTATACAGGAACTCTATACTTCGTTTCACCTTAGTATGGACTATTGTTAGCCGCGCGTGCTAAAAGCGCGAGCTAGTCGCTTTGAATGAAGCCGTGGCGGCTGCACGAGCGCTCGTGCAGCTAGTGCTCTAGTCAAGGCAGTCAAGGCTGGCCGCTCGCGCTAGCACAGCTTTCGCCGTCAGACCAGCGGCATCAATGCCGCACCGGGTACCACTGACCCTAGCGACGCCTCTGGATCATCAAAAACGAGACAGAACAACGAAGGAACAGACATAGAGATGTCTCCACAGACACCGCGGCAACAGCGCTGTTTTACCTTGCTAAGAAAGGTACCCGTTTCTTCAGTAAGGAGAAGTCCAGAAGTCTCGGAACATGAAATAGACCTCACCTCCAAAAGCTCGGTGAACCCACTGAAGCAAGCAATGTCAGTGCCTGGCAAAAGAGTCGAAAAACAACAAACCGCCACTGTCGTTGCAAGTAGAATAGTTTGCCGATAGACGCGCTACTGAAACAGGGTCGGTTGGCTAGATGGATGGATGCATGCCATGCATTCGGCTCTGCATGCATCCATTCATTCGGTGTCTGCGCTCGCTCCCCGTGCAAACAAAATCGTAATTGTTTTTTTATTCGCTGTGTCTGATCTGTAGTGGCGGGAAGAAAGGGTACTTACTGCGTCGCACGTAAGTCTGGAGCGATCCACAACGACGTGAGCAATGGCGGTGTGGAGACGATAGCAGACGAATGATGCACAGCCCTGCAAAACCGAAACCGAAACTTCCCTTTGACAGTTCCCTCATGGCTCGGAATTTTTCGCGCGCTGGCTGCGCTCCTCAATCGGGCGGGTTCGGTCAATGGGAGGAGCGGGCAGAGCCAGGGCGTGCACAAGACCCAGATAGATGGCTTGCGTTGAAAACCTCCTGGGTTCGATCCCCACCGCCCCCGCCCGTTTCGATCTGGATGAGTTTTGTTACGTTTAAAAAAAAGAAAAAAAAAGGTTAGTGGTTGTGCTGCACTGGCTAAATTTATCATCTACGGCTAAGCGACCGGTCACCCACTGAAGCGTACCAACATCAAGGCTGTATAAACATACAAAGCAAGCCAATTTTTGGCATGCTCTCTTGGCCACCCAGAACTTACCCACTTACCTCACGGATCACCGAGTACTGGTGGCAGTCGTCAGTGGCATCCACGGCGCACAGCACGACGACTACGAGAATTAACGAAGTCGCACCTCCGTCCTCAGGTACCTGACGGCACCACTCCACTCGCATTTCGCGACCGTGCTACAGCTATCGTAGTTTCTTCGCACATTGTAGATGAAAAATACGACTTTTTTTTTTTTTTTTATCCTGGATTTATGGATAAATTAGGGTAGAGGACTTCGCTTCAAGCAAGCCCTCCGAGCCACTCTGCCTAAATTATAACTAAATTTTCTCCTCGTTTTATAGTTGTTTCTTTGTCACTTTTTTTTCTATCTTTTTTACCATTTCTCCAGCCATCTCTTTGTTCACTTAAACTTTTGGAAGCCACTTATTCCTTCTTCAACCCCACCAACCTCAAAGCAATGAAAAAAATCTGCTTCAGTCTAGTTCTTAGTACCAGACTTGCCATACCTACAACGCTCTGCTGTTACCTTCACCTATCCCCATATTGCACAATTAATATGTTGTCTCCCGGTCCTTAGTACCCGTCACTACCACGCAGAGAGCAAACTTCTTTTATATTGTCAAAATAGTATTTTTAATCGAAATTTTCCTACATAGTAGGCTTTTTTTCCAACCTCAACTCTCTCATAACTCTTTCAGCTTCCTTCACTGCCCTTTTAAATGGGCAATGCCACAATTTTTGCACTTTGCGAAAATACCGCTAACAACTTTTCACCCCACGCAATAGAAGTCCCAGAAAAAAAATTAAAGAAAAACGAGCAGCGTTCACCCCCTCAACTCGCAGCCAGAACAAGCGGCCACGTGATCTTGAGCTGATTATATGCCGCCAATGTTGATCATAGCCACGCGCTGGGGTTGGCAAAGCACAGGACACGCGCTGAGTTCCAGACATTGTTATGGCTCGGTTATTGTCGTCGTTGCAGCGATTGGACACGGGCCACTACCCGAATGCTTCTCGAGCTAGTAATTATCACGAGCCCAAATCGAGTGCCCACGCAATGCTCGGGTCCAGTCTATAAACAGCATTCAAATATCGTCCCTGGAGGATGCTGCTACCACCAGGGTACGTCATCAAAATTTGCGAAAGGAGAGATTGAAAGAAAACGCTCGCTTTTCTCCTTGAAATTACACCGCAACAAAGAGGTTTCTTGGTCGGTGGCGTTGCGTGCGAGTGTACTTGGGTCCCACTAGTGCCAGTAAGCTCGTACAAAGTGAAAAACTCTCGAAACGAATATTGTTGCACCGCCCCTTTAAGAAAGCTGCCATGTACCTCTTTCCAGAAAAAAAAAAAAAAATGTAGAGTGTTGCGCCAGGGAAAAATAATTTTTTTATTAATATAACTGAATTAATCTTCCGCAGCTTCTAATGCTTGATCTTCTTTATATAAATCTTTTATTAGTTTTGATAAAGCTTGTTTCTTACGTTTTGGATGCTCTGAACATGCAGAAAAAAACATGTTCTTGCAAACATGTGGGTAATGGCAACAGACCTAAAAGAGCCTAGTAAAATAAACAAATTTGCTCTTTTCAAACCACTGAGTACAATGAACAACAAAAATACTGTGTGCTAGACTATCCTAGTTTAAAATATATGAAAACCGGGAAAACACTATTTTCGAAAAGCTAACAAACATTTCTTAATGTTTTTATAAATATTAAAAAATATATATATTCCAATCAAACCTAGATAGTCGCAATTGATTTAATCTAAAGCATATTCATGTCAAATTTGGTTGTATAGGACAATATTAAAAAGAAAAATTCTTGCACACTCTTTGTGAAGATGTTCCAAAATTACACAGGGAAAAATGTTTGAATGCTGCTGTAGATGCATAGTGACACTCTTCTGCAGTGGGAAAACTAATTTCCATTAATATTTTTTTTGTGAGAAATTGAAGCTACAGAAGGGAAGACTGCGATGAAGAATGTGATGGCAACGACGACCATTTGAAGAACCGCACACACAAAAATGGCTCAAATTTATGTAGTTCTGGGTTGTCAGTTGTTCAAAATGTTTATTTCACTAATTTCGCGATTATAACCGGTTCTTATTATTTTTATGAGATGAACATTCAAAAATAACTAAACGCCATGAAACCCAAAATCCATTTTTGTTTTTGTAAAATATTGCAGTTTTTTACACGCATTCTATTTAGCGCTCGCTGGGCGGCACCATTTGGTTCGACAGCGGGTTCGGCGGCGTAAAACGAGAGAGAGAGGGGACGCGCCCGACTCCGCTAGCAGACGACAAACCGGGAGGTTGCCATTCTCCACCTTTGGGCTGTACCGGCGGGCCGTACCGAACATCGAACTCTCGCTCGTGGCTGCCGTTGTGAAGTGGTTCGCGTTCTTAGAATAGTTATGATTACTCCAAAATCAGCCTATAGCTCTCTGTTGTTCTATTTCGGTAAATGATCAACTAGCATATCGTTTTTCCGTTACTTAAATAGCAGTTGAGTCACCCGGCAGTACTATCTCAACTACTGCGTGTATTGCGGCAGGAGAGCACGTTTTTATTTATTATTTCAGACTTCCACTCATGGTCGCTAAAGGCCTACGCCAGTACGAACGTTGTATAGTAAAAAAGGTACAGCAACCGGATTTACATTTCGCCGGAGAGACCGGCCAATCTGACACAATTTTCCCAATTTTTTTTTTTTTTTATTTGCACGTAGGTAACAGCGCAATGGACCTTTTCCACATACCGACGGCACCAGGCGGTGGCTGCACGAACTAAAAATCGAGGAAGTGACCTACCTGCGCTACCAATCGATAATGGGAGCTACGCTACCAGATTCTTCGCTCTCTGAGCTGCGGCGCGTGCCTAAAGCGACTTTAAAGAGGGGAAAGAAAAACTCGACCCAAATGTCGTGTTTTCCTTTCCGTCCACTTTCTTTTTTTGTGTAACAGAATTATATATATGCGGAAATTACGTGCTCTATTCGCTAATCCACAGCCTCCTTCCGAATTTCCTCGATTTTTAGTGCCGACTTTCGCCGCTTGGCATCGGGCGCTCGCGCGTGCGCAGAACGCTTCTCGGAAAAGGTCCAATGGACCCTGTTAGTCTTTTTATCAAGCATAGTATTACACGATAACTGGCATACCAAAATCTACGCATCTGCATTTGAAATTTCCGAAATGACGCAATTTTAAACAGAGTTTGCACGCCAGCCGGATGCTAGGTACAGCCCCCTCGGCGGAGAAGACGACATGCGGGGTGAGAGGGGGAGGGCATTTTTTTCTCTATTACCCTTTCTGCTATGACCCTAATCATATATTTCGGAAGATGCTCTACCTACATGCACCAGGTCTCATGCAAGCGAGAGAGAATACAGTGCATTCGTAAACATCAAATATAGAGGGTGATTCAATAAATAAGGTGAATTTTTTTGTATAAGGACTTCTAATACAGATAGAAGCTTACTTTTTTTTTTTTTCTACGTAGTCTCCCAGTACTGTCACACACTTTTCCCATCTGTGCACAAGCTTCTGTATTCTCTCAGCGTAAAAATCTTTAGACTGATGTCTCAGCCAGTCGCTCACAACACTTTTGACTTCATCGTCACTTTCAAACTTTGTGCCTCTCGTGAACGCTTTTAGCCCAATTGTAGACATGTTTTTGGCTGAAACATGTGGCACCATACACAGTTGACATTCTCCTATGAATTTCAACGGGTTTGCACCCTTCAGCAACCAAAAACTTGATAACTGACCGCTGTTCAATCGTGGAGCATGCTTCTTGGTCGGCCTTCTTTGTTACTCGGTAAAATTCTCAGTTTTTTTTTTTTTGTTTGTAATCTGCATAAGAAATTAAATCCACGTGGAAAAGTAGTAAAACAATGAAAGTAACAAAAACGTAAGCTTCTATCTGTATTAGAAGTCCTTATACAAAAAAATTCACCTTATTTATTGAATCACCCGTATATGGTCCAAGCTTCACTGACGAGTGTTCAAAATTTACGAACCTGAAATGCAAACCACGCAAAACCCAATCATTGCAGCTAGTAATCGCATTAATAAACAGCGTGTCCCCCGCAAGAATGAACTTTTTTTTTTTTTTTTTTTTTTTTTTTTACCGCAGGAAAAAATGATGCGTTGCCGAGCCCATGTAGCGCTAGCGGTTCGAACCAGACGCCAGAGTTTCAGAACTAACTCTTATCTTATTAAAAGGGTATAATTTAGGGAGCCTTCATGTGCGCCCTAGTATAAGTGATCTTCTGTATAGATAGGAAAATGGGACAACCCGGGGTTATTGGCGCTAGAGCACTATATAGCTCCTTGGGAGCAGAGTAGCGTAGAGTTCCTGTATAGGCTCCCTACGGGAGCCAGAGTTGCGCGTTTGATTCCACATGCCGCGTGCCGCCCTCGCCGCTATTCGCCGAGATCCGATCACGTGAGGAGCCGTATCAAGTGTCGTGCAGCAAAGTAGACGTTGCACGCGCCCCGGCGTACGTTCCCAGGCTTTTGAGCCCGCCGCGCGCCTCGAACGCGCGGCGCTGCTATTCGCCGAATTCAGTCACGTGAGGAGCTGGATCCACATGCCATGCGTGAACGCGCAACTCTGGCTCCCGTAGTCTAGAACGCCGTCTCTCGGCGACTAGCGGCGAACGCCCGGAGGTTCCAACACCGTTCAGAAATGCTTGGGGAACGTGAGAAAATCGTTGTTTCTTCAATATTGTGGAGATGTACGGAACGACAATAGTTTTTGACGTAATAAAGGAACATTTTAGAATAATTTGCGCTGAGTTGTGTGCCAAGTGAGGACACAATTTTTGTAAAAAAATTGCATGAGCGGCATCATGCAGCAGACGACGCGTCAACGTCACGGTGACGTCACAGCATTCACGTGACCCGCTCCGGCCAACCCAGAAAGTCCATCTCCGCTGCGCACAAAAATCGTCTGCTTCAAACGCCATTGCCTTGGAAATTGCATTCTCAAAATTTTCACACGCATTCAATATTATGGAAACTTTGATAAAGTGCTTAGTGCTTTACCAACTTCACAACAGACTAGTTTCGAAAAGTGTGAACTTGGCGTTTATTTTTTAATCAGCCGTGTTGAGTCGATCTCCATGTATTCTCCCATAGGGCGGGCCGCCTCCTGGAACACTGAGTACCACGTGACTCACGCCGAGCTGCTCTGTCGGCCATGTTGTCGGCGAAACACGCGGATCAAAGGATAGCGCTACTCTGCTCCGTAGGAGCTATATAGTGCAGCTCTATGTGTTCAGCCACTTTCTTATTGAAAATTTCAGATCACTTAAAGCTTTTTAATTAGATAACGGTAAGTTCTGAAGCTTTGGCATCTGGTTTCGACTGCTAGCACTGCATTCGGGACGAGATTGAGCGCTCGCCGATACATAGCTTAATTTTGCACTGAAGAAAACCCTGTAAATTTTTTTAGAGGCTTCCACGCGACGTCATCACACCACGCCTTTGGTCACTCTACACTTGTTTTTGCCGAGAACAACGAATTTGCAATTAACTGCTGCTGAGTGTACAACCTTCTGCAATTAACATTGCAGAAGGTTGTACACTCAGCAGCAAGGCCATCACAATGGCAGCTGATGTGACAGCAATGTCTGCCACATGCATATTGCCACAAAAGGAAAAGAAATAAGAAAGTGCTGCGTGTGTAGTATGCAGATTCTAGGTATTTTGTTGACACATTGTCACTGCTGGCTGGCTTTCAGAAATATAGTCACAGGGATACAGTCATAAGTTCCGGAGAGCAGAGCTTAAAGTTTGCAGCCTTCATTTCAGGCCACGGGCAAGGCATCAAGATGCAAAAGTGTAAATTCGGAAGGATGCTGAAAGTGGGTGGCAAATGTCTGCAGCCAGTTCTTGTGAGCCATTTACAGTACCTCAATTTTCGGCAATTTTAGTCACTGAATGAGTAAAAATGGCAAGGCACGTTCTTTTCGTATGCCCGGCCCCCAGCAGCGGAGGTTGCCTTCCGTTGTGCTTCACCTGCGCAAGGGCACTCGACGTTCACAAGGCACGAAAGCGTGATTGAAGGCAGGAGGTTAGCGCTGGATATCTTTGCTGGGTGGATGAACGGATGCCAGAGCCGTATATGTAGAGAGTTTGGTCAATGGGAGGCGCGGGCAGAGCCAGGGCGTGCGGCAGACTCGGAAAGAGGGCTTGGCATGCTCTCTTGGCCAACCAGAAGCCGAAAAGCATGCCCTAGCGGTGGTAGCGAGAAACAGTTCTGATCAAAGGTCTATGTTCGTAAATGGTTTCAATAAGCGCGTAAGAGTGATGTGTAGTAACTCTTTGTGGTTGAAAATAGGGTACACGTGTTGTTTTCATCATGATCATGCAGAAAGAGATGTAAGAAACGAATGCGCCGCTCAACTCTGTTTTGCTCGGACAGAGTGTGACCGCTCGGACGACAGATTCCCGGCCCTCGGCGCTTGGCGTACGGATTATGTCGATCGTTCCGCTAGTCGCACTCTTCCACCATCATTTTGGATGAGCGTGATTGAAACATCACGTGTACCATATTTTCAGTCATCGAGAGTTACTCCAATGCAGTTATTTCTCGCGACCACCGCCAGGGTATTATTCCCGGCTTCTGGTTGGTCACATTCGAATTTCTGAAGACGCCCTGGGACACGCCCAGCCCGCTTTCGGCCAATGGCGCCTCCTCATTTGTCTCCTATACTTCCCAACGAATGGCCAAACTCTCTACATATACGGCTCTGACGGATGCTAATGGCTGTACTTTTTATAATGGGCGGTAGCTTGCTCCACCTAGCCTAGAAACCAATAGGGACCAAAAATGACCTTTCTAACTACCACATCAGTCAAAGTAACTCCAAACATCACTCCCCCCCCCCCCCTCCCTTCCCCAGCGAGAGTCGTCAATTTTCCTCTGGTTACCCCAACACCGAATTGCCAAACCTCCTGGGATCCAGGATTGAGGCATTTGGCCGGAACCATGCGGGAGGGAGTCCCGAATCTGCTCTGCCCCGCCTGTCCCCGGCGCGCTAATTCATTTTACTTCATTCAGTTTCCCCTAGATTATTTCCAGCAACCTTCTAACCTTCTCTTTGCAAGTGTAATCTTTTCCTACTCCGGTCTTCCATTCTCACCAGCACCTCCGTCAAATCCCAGCGCCTCTGCCAAATCCAAAGAAAGGTGCTCATCACCTGATGGCTTCATCGCTTCATCATGTTTGCAGGCGGCCCTGAAGAAGTCTGTCACCATCACTGATGGAAGCGGTATTTAATCTTTTGTAACAGGTTCTGTAGCAGGCACAATATTAGTTTGAAGCAGCCACTGACGCTTTTGGAGCAGACGCCATCTGTTAGCACATCGCTTGAGAATGAAAAAGTGATTGCACCTCTAAATCAGTTCATTTATGATAAGGATCAAAGGCGTCTCTTTGATACTCAACCATATTACTTAGTACCGTTTGTGATAAGAATAGATAGGGCGTAAAAGGAACACAGTCTCCTTAAGTAAGGCTCTTGTCACAGTATGTTTAATTTATAATGGGCATTAAAAAATGGTTGAAAAGTGAATCATAGCGCAACACTTGAGTGGAATAAATCCTCCCTCCCCTTTCCATTTTACACTCGGTAATTTCCTTAGCCTGTAAATGTCAAATTCCAGCAAGAACCAGCATATCCGCTAACACGTCTACCAATAGAAATGCTTCTAAGTTCGATGAACCTACCAAACTCAACACTCTATATCTTACATTGCAAAACCAACCACCCGAAAATATTAGAAAAGCCTACACTTGTACTTTAAAGGTGACACTGCTCTTTAGCGGCGTAGAAACCAGAGTTACGTCGAAGTTAGCTGCCCTTTCGATCGACAGCTGCAGTCTACAGCAGTCTTTCTCTGCTCAGTTTTTTTTTTTTTTTTTTTTTTTTTTTTTTTTTAGAGAATTATTTAAAATGAGGACAAAAAAGGTCGACCTGTAATAATCCTGAGCATAATTTGCGTGTCTATCCAGGTGCTCCCCCAGGTCAGCCGCTGCTCCTAGCACTCCGGTGCAAAGCGGGGAAGCACGACGCACGCACGCCGGTGAGAGGCGGTAAAGTTTGATGCGAGCAGCGCAAGTGCCACCGAACTTTGCATCCACAGAACGAAGGCATTTGGCAGACACGATTATCGAGTGATCTCATCAGGAGTACCAGACCCTGGTTCTGTTTTATCGCAGTAGCTGCAGTCGGCAATCCTTCTATTTTGCAAAGTTTTCTCGGGACTCTTTATTTCCTGACATCGACGACAGCGTCTGGAAATTTCGACGACGAATCAGCCAGAGCGGCTCATACCCAGCATCAACGGCTCTGTCCGCTTGATTCGCAGCATCAAGGCGCGACATCGTGGCATTCGTCATCTCCTTGTACGGGTTCTTTCATCAGCTAAACCAACCTGTTCGATCCAATTCGAATGTGCTCTGACCTAAGATGAAACAAACTATACGGTGTGAGTTGAAACGCTGTGAAATTCATATTTGTACAATTTTCCTTTCCTTCTACTTCTCTGAATATTAGGTTCAACCAATAATAAAATTTTTCTTTCTTTTTTTTTTTTTTTGCTTTAAGCCCATCTTGGTACAGGTGTAGCACAATTTTTAGCAAAAATGGCATTTTGGCGCAAGATGCAGCAGACTTTCGTTCATGGCACAGTTTGGCGCAAATGGCGCCAAATTGTGCCATTTGGCGCCATTATTTATTTATTTTACTTTAGGGGCACAAGGCATTACAGAGGGGAGTGGGAACAATAGTAATAATAATACAAATGGAACAAAATATGCAACACTTAATGAACAGAGAACATGAAATTGGCAATGTACAAAAAAGTGTGTGGTCATTAATCGATGTGAGCGATGCGGGTAAGCGGTTCCAATCTTTGGAAGTTCTGCAAATAAGAGTAATAACAAACGTTAGAGTTGCAAAATGGGACACCTACATTGTGACGATGATCAAGGCATGCTGAAACAAACTAGGGGGAGGGGGATATTAGTTGTGATTTAAGATGAGGAAAATGGTGATAGAGTTTATGAAAACGAAAAATAAGATGGTGTGACGATATGCGAGACTTGGGAGTAACAAACTATCTTTCATTGATGTTGCGCTTGCAGTGCGGTTATAATTGGCTATTAGGAAGCGTGCAGCTCTGTTCCAAATACCTTCAAGGGAATCAATGAGGTAGAGGGTAGAGGGATCCCTGCTGGAAGCTGCATACTCCAGCTTGGACCTAACTAGTCTTTTATAAAGGAGTTTTAATGATGATGGGGCGAGATAAAAGTTGCGTTTGAGAAAACCAAGCATTTTAGAAAACCAACTCAGGTTTGGGGCAAATTAAAAAACAGTCGAAAAGTCGTTGCAGGGTCCCTTTGAAGGGATACTGAACCGAAATTTCGAGCTCACAAAACAAAGCTGGATGGGTAGGCGGGACGCTACAAAACCCAAAAATATCACTCGTACAGCGATATCTCTAACGGATCGCCGTATTTTCGGAAAAGTGCGTGACTGCACACGGCCGACGAGACAAGTCACGTAACGATTCTCATTCCCTCTACTCCTTGCTACGTACCGTCGAGCTGGTGACCCAAAGCGAGGAGGAGAGAAGCGAGGCCACTTCCCCTCATTCTCAAATTTTACAGGAGGACGACGTCATACCTCTCACTTGATCGCGCCCTTCTTTCCCAAAGGTACAGCCATCCGTTTGATATATCGATTTACGAGTGACGGTTTGGAGTTCATAGCGTCCCGTCCAACGCTTTTGAGGCCTTATTTTGCGAAATCTAAATTTCGGTTCAATAGCCCTTTAAGCTAAAAAAGAAACACTGCGACTTCTACGACGATATCCAATCTATAAATGTTGGTGAAGAGAGCCAGGAGCCACAATTACAGCCTTTAGGAACAAGTGCCTGGTGCAACAAAATATTGGCATCATGCAAGTACTAGATTGTGATGGTGGAAAGCAAGCAACTGTCGTTTAACAATATGCAATTATGAAGATGCCCGCGCTGAGGACTATCGGCCCAGTAAAATCGGTTCGAAGTTACTCTGGTCTCCCACGTCTCTTTTTTATACCATTTGAGAATGCAGCGCGATGCCTTCACATCCATTGAACAGCATAATGCATGTGAAGTGTGTGAGGTGCATTCGGATGTCATCTCCTACGTAAACCTGCTGGAGGGCAGAAATTGCGTTACAGTCAGAACCGATATCAGAAGCCGCCAATTTATCTTACGTGCTGCGCTACGGACCTGTACTTGGTAGTCAATTTCTTGGCAAAAAAACTGCTACAGTGAGATCCAAGCATTGTGTAGGATGGCAAGGTGGGAACTTTCTAAAGAGCTACTTTGCCCGCGGCACATTTGCTTCAACTAAGATATGCAATGGAAGAAAAAAAAAAAAAGACAACAACACTGCGGGAGCTTGACTATCAGCTTTTATTTCTGAGGTACAGTGAAGCAGAAGTCTGATTACATATATATCATCTGCAGATTATATTCAAGACAAGCGACATAAAAGTAAGAAGAAAAATATCACCGCGATAAAGAGATCCTTGCAAATTAATTACGCAATGCAAAAATAAACACACATTGGGCAACGATTCAAAGGATCTTGTAAACAAATCAAATTCATGGCCGATTATAGTATTCATTGAGACTTTGCTTCACGACCCTTTTCATTCTTTTAAAAAGAAATGTAAGAACGTTAGCCATCACAGAAGCAGAAAAATAAACTATCCTGTGTTACACAAACAAAACCAAAAGGGATTTTCCCACAAACAATGACATTTAAGGTTTGAAAATTCTGATGCAGACAGCCAGGCAACATGGACACAATTGCCAGGAAAATGAACACTGAGCAAGAAAATATTGGGACCACCTAGCACAAGGGAAAGAGGGAAAGTGATATCTCAAAACCAGAGCCTTTTATACTGGGAAAGTTCAGCGGTCTATTGATCCAGCCGCCAGTCTGGCAGCACTGATTGGCAACTGTGCGCTTCGCGTTCCGAGTTTCGTTGTCCGCCATGATGTGCCTTGTCGCTTGAGCCGGCAGCCGTCTGACAAGCGTGGAGTGAGAGACGACGGTGAAAATAATCAATCTGCGCTCTGCGAGACGTTAGAAGAAAACGTAATTGGGTGCTGTAATGCCCTTGGGTGCTCGAACAGCGCGAAAAAAGGGTTCAGGATCTACCGGTTCCCAGAAGTTAAGGAAAACCGTGCAAGGCACAAGATCCGGGAGGCAAAAACAAAGAGGGCTAAGTGGAAGCCGACTTAGAGTTCTCGATTCTGCGAGGTCATTTTATAATTAATTTATTTGTGAGTTAAACGCGTTTTATTTTGACTAAAACTGTGCAGCAACTTGACGCGGCAGCGTCAAGTACGGCTCTGCGTCAGGTGAGTGTGTCCGTTGATCACGAAGCCGTTTTTGCCGCGCAAGACCTGATACTTGCGAGCGGCCTAGCTTGCGAACTTTCAACTGTGTATACTGTATTTCAGTAAAAGTGCTAGCGGAGCCGATCGCTGCAAGCGTGTGCACGTTGCGCTGAACGACGCGTGCACTGTACGAGCGCACACGCACCGCCGGCACGTTCAAAGCATGCAGCTCGCTCTCGTAGCTTTCTCTAAGCTCGAGTTTTTAGAAGCGGCCTCGCAGCTCCGCTTCGCCGTCTCGCAAGCGCTTTTGTTTCGGTAGCGATACCTTCATTTTGATATCCTTTTAATACGCGTAGTAAATACTTACTTGCCATTCCTTTTTTTTCGTTTTTTTTTTTGCACTTCGCAGACAGTGATTTCGAAAGCGTTGTGGATGCCAAAAGCTCAGGCACAACGCGATGCTGACGCTCCTTCTTCACAGCAAACCAAATAATGTCAGAAAAAAAAAAAAAAGACCGGCAGGTGAAGAAGCACGGTGGAAAATCACGATCGGTCCGCCATATTCCGCACAACGGTGCACAAACCTTCTGATGTGGTAAACAGTCGGGGAGCGATCCAGACAATCGAATTTACCCACTGAAAAATGCGCACTAGGCCGCTGAGCTGTGTCGGATGCCGGCGTTTTTGAGCGATTCTCCATTTAAAAATAAGTGCCGTTCGTAAATGGGCGGTTTGTCTGCTAATTTTTACATGAATAAGGCACCGAATCACAAAATGCTTGTTTTCTGACTTTCTCCTTATGCCAACAAAAGCGCAAACGGCAAAACCTACGCGCGTATACATCGCATGTCAATGGGGACCCAATTGCCGGGAGGTACATCATGGCGGGAGCGGAATCCGCTGAATCCGCTAAACCTAGCGGGCCGTAAGCCCCTCCCATCCGCCGAACTCTCCCAGTATAGAAGGCTCTGCTCAAAACAGGTGTCATATTAATACATGATTGCGAAGATGTCAGTGCACAAAAGGAAGGCGAAAATATTTAGATTATGAGCATGTTAGTCAGTTTCAAATTTTTCACAACTTTCGTCAATGCAGTCCCGAAGCGGCATTACACTGTGCTCAAAATCTGTACAGTGCCAATTTATAGCAAAACGTGCTGGGCTGTGGGAGGGATTCAACAAGCGATGTTCCAACCGAAGCAGAATGTGTTGTGGTGCACACACACACACACTCGTGATTAGCCCCCAGAGAGGCAACTGCTAGAATGAGGTCTTAGTACAATACAGAACGTAAAAAAAACAAATCTTTGAAAAAGTTATTTCACACTATTAAGGCCCATTCACCACACTTGCGTTTCACTACGACCGACTGAGACAAGACAGGTTTTCAAGCCTCTTGCGAC